>JAJIBD010005509.1:0-17500 GCA_021461705.1 Cryptotis parvus | reverse complement strand
TTGATTCCTTTTAGATGCAAAAGTCTGCGTTTCATTCCCATAACAGATATATTCTCTTCTTCTCATATTATGTGGGAACATTCCAATTATCCTCCCTGTAAGATATCTAAACCAGCAAATGACAGAATATCTTGGCTCACTCAGCTTCTATTGCAGGACAAATTTTATGGTGCTAATGAGAGAAAATCCTTCAGTTAAATTGTCTTCTTAATAGAAAACAAGTCCAAAACAATGACCTGGATAGACACAGCAATTACAGAACTAAGAAACTGAAACTCTGTGGAAGCCACTTACTGATACAAAATCATCCGGCCTATCAAACTGTGAGCTATCGCTAACCTAATAGTCTCTGATCTGATTACACACATAGACACATGCACATATATGCATACAAGACTGGTATATTATACATAGTTTATATATAAAAATATAATTTCTATATCTGGTAATAAAGTTTCAAATAATATTCTCCATAACTAAAACACAATTGATTCAGTTATATTCACTTCAGTTATTCTACCGAAATATTAACCTGTATATAATTTCACTAAGAGTGACTCCTTTTATTTTATTAGTATTAATTTTATTTCCATGTGAAAGAATAGGAATGAACACATAGGATCTTCAGTTGAACATTCTCATTTTAGCAGAGGTCTTAACTACTAGCAAGAATTCCTATGCTATGTGGAGTCATTTATTTAGTTGTGAAACTAAGTAGCAATAGTTTAGTCACTTTATGTGTCTTTAGGATGACATTAAATGAAAAGAGACTACCTAATTTGTGGGTATGTGAGCACCACTTTTAAGGTGTAGATGCTAGTTGGAAACAACCATCAGTTTTTCATTTGTTTTTCTTATTGTTTCCCTAAATTTAAAACACCAAACTTTGTTTTACTCCTCAGGAAAAAAAAGGATAGATTGTTCTCCTCTTTTTTGTATAATAGTTATCCTTTATATAGTTCAAAAGTAAAGAAAAAAAATAGAAGCTTTCTGTTTTATACCCACTCTGAAGAAATAAACATGTTTTCTTTGAAAAGTTTCTCAAATTCTGATTTACAGAACTTTTTTTGCATATCTATCTGCAATAATATTTATTTTATTAAAATCATCCTGGAAAATTTTAATTAAAAAGAGAAATACATCACTAGCATAATGTTACAATACTAAGAGAGGGAAAAAGCATCTATGATTAGAACTTGACAGGAATGTAACTGCATTTGTGAAAAAAGAGAACCTGATAAGCCACTTTCTTATGTTATGCATGTTCTAGGAACATAATTTCAAAAAGTAACATAGTAGTTCTAAGATATTTTTAAAAAGTATCTTCTCTTGGGGCCAGAGTACAGTAGAGACTTACTTTATATTCAGCCTGTCCAGATATGATGCCCAACATCCCAAATGATCCCCTGAGTCCTGCCAGAAGTAAGAAGTAACCTCTGAGTGTTCACAGAACCACGAATAAGCCCTGAGTACCGGTGGTCCTAGGCTAACTCGGGGTCTGAGAGATAGAAATAAGGGTAGGGTGAGCTCATGGCCAACCTGGGTTCAATCCCCAACATCCCATATGGTCCCCTGAGCACCACCAGGAGCAATTCCTGAGACAGAGCCAGGAATTCCTGAGGATTTTCAGATGTGGCCCTAAAGCAATAAAAATTAAACAAAGAAAATATGAAATGGCCACCCTTTATCACCAGTCAGATCAATTTGGCTTATAAGACTGCAGATCTGCAAACCCCTGAACCAAGCAGTTGACTAAAGATTGGAAACCTGTGGCTGGGGGCCAGCACAACAGTGCAGGAGCAGGTGTTTGGGCTGACCTGGGCACAGCAGGGGTCCCCTGAGCACCACAAGAGGCAAACCTGAGCATCACTGTATGTGGTCCTAAGTTAAAACAAAACAAAAAGACTGAAAAGTTGAGATAATGCATGTCATTCCCAGGTCTTAATTCTTGAAAGAAAAATCTTATAAATAATTACAAGGACAAGCAAATATAATTATTAAAACTAATTTATGATTTTTTCAGAAAGAATTGATCAATATATACACTTTATTGTGATATCAGTTATTATTCTTCACATTGATAATAGATGACTATGCCTTTTCTCTAGCAGATTAAAATCATCAATTTTTGGTGATCAATAAAGATGATTTATTTTTTTGCCTGAATTGCAAGTTTATTTCAAAATACATTCACTGAAGGATGATTTATTTTTTGAAATAAGATTAGTTACATATGTAGTATTAAAAACCCAGAAATAAATATTGTTTCCTATTCAGACATCAGCTATCAGCTTAAAAGCAGATGATTGTCTAGATGCATCGTTATTGACATCTCTTAGAAGAAATATGTTGGCATAATAGTAATGAAAGTGTTGTTTCTCTAGATCTGTCGGTTTAATGTTACTCTAGAGCTGCCTTGTAGAATTTCATTACCCATTACAGTAAATAACATTTCTCCCATGAAAATGTGAAAAATGAGTTTCAGTGGACCAGTTATCTTCTTCCAGCATGTGATCATTATACTAAAAAAATCCTATATTGAGTTAAAATTTATTTCACTCATTACTCTATAGTGAGGCAAGCTAGGAATAAAAAATTAAATACTATTTCATGAACTAGATGGAAAGTTTAACTGAAGAAATTATTTTGGGAATAAGGTTTTACAAAAAATGTGGCATACAGAATTACTTTGTTATAAAATCTAATCCACGAAATTGTTCCTTTATATTCATTTCGAGAATTCATCACATATATAAGTGTGGGTGCAGAGTTTCCCAACCCATGTTACTGATTTTTACTAATATCTTTTCTATTCAAAGAATGGTTGTTTGTCTGAGTTAATAGTACTGAAGTCCCTTGAGGAATAGCTGAAGCTCATAAAGCTATATAAAAGCTGTCCCCAGTCACACCACGCATTTTCTTTTTCTTTCCCTCACTTCCCTCCAAGCTCCTGTCCCTTTTCACTCTTTTGTTTGTTTACTGTTTTGGGGGTGGCATGCCCTGCGGTGCTTTGGGCTTACTCCTGAGTCTCTGCTCAGAGACCACTCCTGACAGTACTTGGGGACTTTATATGGTGTCAAGTATTGAAACTGCATTGGCCACTTGCAAAGCAAGTATATTACCCTCTGTACTATCACCTCATCCATAATGGTCACCATTCCATAAATAAACAATTCCGTTAGGTAATACTCCTACTAAAACTATGGAGACACAGTTGAAATATCTGGAATGCTAGGTGTCAGTTTTTAAGTAAGTTCATGCACATCACATGACCTCTGCTATATTAAAAAATAAATTTAAATATCTACAACGGTATCGCTAGCTGTATGCTTATTGTTGTACATCAGCTCTCTAGAAACTTCATCATATGTAATAAAAATATGCCTATTACTACTTGGGGAATATTTTAATCACAAAATTGACATGTGCTTTTCTCTCTTTCTTTTTTTTGCCTTTTGAGTCATACCTGGCAATTGTTCAAGTGTTACTCCTGGCTCTGCATTCAGGAATCACTCTAGCAGTACTCAGAGGACCATATGGGATGCTGAGGATTGAACCCAGCTCGCCACATGCAGGGCAAACCCACTACCTGCTGTAGTATCACTCCAGACAAAGTACTTTTCTAGATGGGATTTTTTTTTGTGTGTACGGTGGAACCAGACTCAGGGTCTCACGTATGCAAAGCTATGTTGAGCTACAGATTCTACATATGTAGCTACATATTCTTGAGCTACATATTCTACAAATATCCCATGCCATGAGCTACATACCCAAAAAGAATAAATGATTTATTGTGGAAGATATGGGCTTGGTCACACGCAGAATATTCAGGACTTACTCCTGGATCTGTGTTCAGGGATCACTCCTGACAATACTTGGGGACTGTGTATCGTGCTGGGGGATCAAACTAGGGTTGTCAAGTGTCTTAACTACTATGCTATCTCTCTTCCTCTCTATCCTCCTTAATGATACATATTAAAATACAAATATTTTAAACAATTTGAATATTATTGGCATTAACATATATTTCTTTTATTGTAAAGTAACATTCTCAATAAAATATTTAAAAACATACAAAGAAAAATGGTACAGTCCTCTTCTAGCTACTGTCACATAGGAAATAGTAAGACTGTCGAGGACTTATTTTTGATATTTTGTGTATAGATATATTTTATTTCTAATAGTAACATTACATTACAGTTGTAGTATGTATCCTCAGATAAGCTATGGTAATGTTTAACACCAACAATTTTTATAATATGCATTTAAGGGGATCCACAGGAATAGCACAGCGGGTAAGGCCTCTGCCTTGCATGCGAGTGACCGAGAGCACTGTCAATCCGGGTTCGATCTTCAGCTTCCCATATGGTCCCTTGAGCAACGCCAGGAGTAATTCCTGAGGTACAAAGCCAGAAGTAACCCTGAGCATTTCCTGTTGTGATCGCAAAAAGAAAAAATCCATTTAATGGATCTATTATGCTATTTAACCAATGATGTACTAAATTTCTTAATAGATCACTTCACTTGTCTTGTATCACTTGTCTTCCCATAGATCATTGATTTGCTGGAGTGGGCACCAGTAACATCGCCATACATCCTGTCACATGCTAGTGTAGCCCAAGGGCATCTGCTAGCTCCAGGAACATAAAGTGCCTCAAATCAGATCATGGGAATGAGGTCTATAATTGTTACTGGTATTTGGCATATAAATACGAGATGGGTAGCTTGCCAGGCCCTGCCGTGAGGGTACTCACCTCTAATCTCGAGCCTCTAAATCCATTTATCAATATTAAAAAATTAAAAGGTGAAGCTACACCTGTTCAAATAGTCTAATTATTTTGAAGACATGGAATTTATGGAACAGAAGATACATAAAGCTTTAAAAGTTTCAATATTTTGCAAAATCACTGTTTAGATTTTGATACAAATTTATGTTTCTGTGTAATATAAGGAGGGAGGGTTTTTTTAAATACAAGTTAAATTGGATATATTCACCCTTTTTAATCTTTGTATCATGAATGAATTTAATTAGTAAAATAATTTTGGGGATATTTTTGAATTACAAAATTTGAGGTACTTTAGTTGTCCTCCCCAGATCCCACACCAAATTAATTTGTCTTCTTAGGAGCCGAATTGCATTTTCTGTAGTCAGAGATTGGATTCTCTTTTTGTTTGTTTGATTTGAAGGAGATTAGTTCTGTTTAGGAAAACTTAAGGCACTTTTAGAGGAAATGGAGAGAGAATGACAACAAATACAAGTTGTGATGCAGGCAGCTATGTGCAGCAGAATGTGCTGTTGAGATTTTAGTGTTTGCCTTTAAACTACTCCCAGCAACGATGTATCTTTATCTAACCCTAGGTTTTAGGTTAGGGGTAAAATTAATATGAGTTATACAGTTTCATTGCATTTTTTAATATGCCATATCATTGGTTGGTAAAGAAATATTATGCATGCTTTCTTTTTCAAGAATGTCATCATACGAATGGACAAAGAAACTTTTGGCACATCTATACAATGGAATACTATGCAACTGTTAGGAAAAATGAAGTTATGAAATTTGCCTATAAATGGATGGACATGGAGAGGATCATGTTGAGTGAAATTATCCAGAAGGAAAAAGACAGATTTAGAGTGACTGCATTTATTTGCATGATATAAATATATATATAGTATGAAACCTGCAACTGGGTTTCTTCGTCAAGACTCTGAAGGAACGGTTTGAGGCTCTCCATATTCCTGAATCAAACAGATGCCATTGGGCTACATTGGCACGTGATAGGGTCCAATGGAAATGTTACTGGCGCCCACCCAAGCAAATCAATGAATAACGAGATTGAAGTGATCAAGGGATCAAGCATTAAACCAATATCCAAGGTCAGGCAAAACATGGATCAGGAGGTCTTGTCAAAGGTGGAATCCACCACAAATATGTGGGAGTCAGCTGTTTGGTAAGATAGAGATAGGAACAGTGTGGCAATAATTGTTGAAAGTAATAATACCAGACTAGAACTGAGCATTGAATACAGGTAAAAAGATACACATGATAACCTCTAAATGTATGTATTGCAATCCACAGTGTGTAAGAGAAGGAAGCGAGAAAGAGAGAGAGAAAGAGAGAAGAGATAAAGAAATTGGCATAGAGGCAGACTAGGGAAGGGGCAGGGAATTGGGGACATGGATGGTTGGAAAAGTGCACTGGTGGAGGGATGGGTGCTGGAACACTGCAAGACCAAAGCCCAAACTTGTACATCTTTGTAATTGTATATTTCATGGTGGTATAATAAAATATTTAAAAAATAAAATAAAAAAAGAATGTCATCATAATAATGTTACTTTTCTTATTTTTGTATACCAGCCAGAGGATCTTATTAAAAAATGTTCAATTCTTTTGAACATTTGAAAATATACTCAGTTACATGAAACAAAAAATATACTCAGATACATGAAACAAAGCTGCTTAAACTAAGAACTAAAATTGCATGTTGCAGCATAAATTAAATTTCTTAGCATTTATTTTATATGTATCATATTTATAAAATATTCACATATATAACTGATGAATAGGTTAAAATATTTATGTATATAATATGTAATTTATGAATAGATGATATATGAATTAGTATATGATTAACATAATTATATATATGAAATGATATGTATAATATAATATAACATTTATATATACATATATATATACTCACTTGTATTACTTCTCTTCCTGTTGTTCATCGATTTGCTTGAGAGGTACCAGTAACTTCTTCATAAGACCTGTAACATGCTAGTGTAGCCCAAGGGCCTCTGCTCATTCCAGGAATATGAAGAGCCTCAAACCATTCCTTCAGGCCATGGGAATGAGGTCTATTATTATTATTGCTTTTGGCATATCAAATACTACATGGGTAGCTTGCCAGACTTGCCGTGTGGACGCTCAAAGTTTTTGCATTTACTGATGTACTGCGGCCTGCACGGAAACTGGGAGAGCCAGTAGCAGCTCCATCTGTGTCTGTGAAATAGGCTTTTCTAGCTATTTGAGTGAAAGGCATTTCTCTAAAATTATTAGAAGCAAGTCAGTTTAGGGAAGTCCTGTTTCTATATCCTATGATATGGGGCTGGGAAGATAGTACGGTGGGAAGGGTGCTTCTCTTGCATGTGTTTGACCCAGTTTCAATTCCTGGCATCCTGTATGGTTACCTGAGCACCTCAGAGAGTGCACAGAGGTAGGAGTAAGCCCTTAGTGGGTCTGGGTGTGGACCAAACACAAACAATAACAACAAAAGTTAAAATTTCTATGGTGTGAACACATCTATCTGTAGAGCAAGCAGAGTATATAATTTCTCACATTGTGAATCCAAATTTTAGAGGTTTGGCAAATCCGGGATAACCTCTCTCTTCTTTTGTAGAATCCTCCAGTGATGATGGTTAATTAGAAAAGTGTCAAAGATTATGGAGATCGTCAAAATTAAAACTCTTTATCTTGTACTAAGAAACACCTTGTCACATCAGTATAACCTTTGGGTGGTATAAAAATTACAGTACTCAAGAAGCTGAAAATGAAAACTGACTCCATATGCAGATAGAAAGTAAAACTGAAAAGAACTTCTACTGATTGTAGGGTAGATGATTTAATAAGTAAGACATCTAAAATACTGTGCTCAGATTCAACACTGCAACCTTGACCTGCTCGAATGGGCAGAACCTACATTGTCTTAATTTGGGAAAATAATGGAAATTTCTTTTCATGTGATCCTGATTGTCTTCCTCAGAATGATCTCATGCAACATTTTTTATTGAAGTTAAAAAAGAAAATTAAAAAAAACCTTGCACATGATCTGCAATAAAACCCACCAAAATACACACACACACACACACACACACACACACACAGAAAACCTGTGACTCATTCTTAGTGAGACAGTTAAATTGAACTTTTCTTTTTCCTTTTTTTCAGAAAATTTAAGTCTAGAGCAGCAACTAAAGACCAGCATCAGGACAATTTTCTGAATAATTGAGACTGAGTAAAATTATCTCTAGTTGTAACCAACATCCCTATCAAATTTCACTCTAATGTTTTTTAAAAAGAAATTTGGTGTTTGTGTGTTTTTTGCCCTGATATACAGAGCACCTGTATACTAGGGTTATTGAGATGTTAAAATGTGCTCTATTAGTCTTGAGTGGGTCCTTTTCATTCTAGGATGTGTTACAGTCCCTCAAATTTACCTGCCTTAATTTTAAACCCCATGGGGATATTATCTTAAATTCCAGCAGGAACCTTGCAGGTGTATTTAATTAACGTGAAATGATGAGGCAATTGCTGTAGATTTGCCAGCTGGGCTCAACACACTCACTTTAAAGAGGGTGGCAGAGGGCTGAGATTTAGCAGTAGGAGAGAGAGGGAACTAGCATTGTGACTTGATGAAGGAAGTGGTCTTTTCCTTGGTGTCTCCAGAAGTAACATGTTTTGCCGGGTGACTTTAACACAACAAAACTAATTTTTGATTTCTTCCTTCAACTGCAAGGTAATGAGATTTTATTTTTTGTTGTTCTTGGTTTGAGTCATGTCTTTCAGTCCCTAGACCTATGGTAACTTGTTATAGCTGTCGTGAGAAGCTGGCGTACTTGTATGTCACATTGCCGATTTGCTCAATATAAAAATAAATGAAGTTGAAGAACGTAAATTAAAATCACTAAAAGAATAGCAGGGTATGGCTTAAGTTTTGCCACAGACTGACTCTGCCATGCAGTTACTGAAAGTGCATGGCAATATATTCAAATCAAGTGACTTTTTTAACCTCACATTAACTTTTAAGTTGATTTGTCTTGAAAGGAGTGCAAAGAGAACCAGGGATAGGAAAGGAAGTGTTGTAAAACACCAAGCATTCGCTTAATGTACCACAAAGAAGTTAGACCTATATTGGAAATAATAGCATATGTTTAGTCACTTTTTCCTACTGTGGATCAGATAGTAATTGAAAGTTCTGATTTTTGCTTGTGGCATGGGTATTAAAGCAAGTTTCTCAGTGGAGAGGCCCTGAGCACTATCTACCCATTACCCATCATGCCCTCTGAAAGTTGAATGTTTAACTTAAAAAGTCTGCACAAACTGAACAAGCGATTTAGCTTTGTGTCAATTGCTGCAAATATGACTAATTTTAAAGAAGTGAAGTTCATTTGGAAGTTTATATGAGGAATACAGTCAATTGCCTAAGTTCTGTTGTGTCAATATGAGATTTTAAGCAGTTAAAATTCTAACATTACTTGCAAAACTTCTAAAGATGATTCTATATCCGAAGTACTGATTTTGGGAGGGTTCACACAAATTATAAATTTGTGACACAGCTCAAATTTGATTTAGAAACCTAAAGAATGCTGCTAAAAATTTTAGTAGATGAGGAAATGTGAGGAAAATGCCACAATTATAAAAATACTCTTCCCTTATGAATCATAGATTACTCTCTTCTAAATTTTGATAGCAGTTTTATTTTACTATTTTCACAGACAACATCCTACTAGTAAAATTCCCAAAATATATTGAGTGCCTGTCCCTGCATCTATACTAATTTCACTTTTTTAAAACAAAATTTAATGTATATTAATAAAATGTCATAATATGCATTTTAGTTTCTAATTCAAAATCTTATAAATAAGACATTTTTGTTTGTTAGTAGAGTTAAAAGCTTGTTTATATGGAAAATACAAAACTAGGTCTTATATGTTTGAAGTTTTCCAGAAGAAAAAACATGAATTCCTGTATTGCTTTCATATCCTTCTTCCCCTGAAAAACACACCCAGCCTCATGTAATCAGTCTAATTATTTCAAAGCTATTTAGCTGATTCTGATACAGTCAGAATTATTCCCTTAAATAACAAGATTTTTTTCAACATTTTTATTATGCCAACGTCAAAATACAATTACAAAAATGTTCATGATTGGCTTTCAGTCATAAATTATTCCAGCACCCACCCCTCCACCCGTGCCCTATTCCCA
Source organism: Cryptotis parvus (assembly GCA_021461705.1). Taxonomy (NCBI): domain Eukaryota; kingdom Metazoa; phylum Chordata; class Mammalia; order Eulipotyphla; family Soricidae; genus Cryptotis; species Cryptotis parvus. Next base: position 7,514 of record JAJIBD010005509.1, on the reverse strand, counting down.
ACACTAATGGCTCCAAATTCACACCGCCTCACAGTCTTTCTCTATAGCAGACACTTTTTCTTTACTTCTCTCTCTCTCTGTCTCTCTCTGTCTCTCTGTCTCTCTCTGTCTCTCTCTCTCTCTCTCTCTGTATCTCGCTCTGTCTCTCTGTCTCTCTCTCTCTCTCTCTGTCTCTCTCTGTATCTCTCTCTGTCTCTCTCTCTGTCTCTCTCTGTCTCTCTCTGTCTCTCTGCCTCTCTCTGCCTCTCTCTGCCTCTCTCTGCCTCTCTCTGTCTCTCTCTGTCTCTCTCTGTCTCTCTCTGTGTCTCTCTCTCTGTCTCTCTGTGTCTCTCTGTGTCTCTCTGTGTGTCTCTGTCTCTCTCTGTCTCTCTCTCCGTGTCTCTCTGTCTCTCTCTGTGTCTCTCTCTGTCTCTCTCTCTGTGTCTCTCTGTGTCTCTCTGTGTCTCTCTGTGTCTCTCTGTGTCTCTCTCTGTCTCTCTCTGTCTCTCCCTATCTCTCTCTCTGTCTCTCTCTCTGTCTCTCTCTGTGTCTCTCTCTGTGTCTCTCTCTGTGTCTCTCTCTGTGTCTCTCTGTGTCTCTCTGTGTGTCTCTCTGTCTCTCTCTCTGTCTCTCTCTGTCTCTCTCTCTCTGTCTCTCTCTGTCTCTCTGTTTCTATTCTCTAACACATTGTGGCTTGCCCTACAGACATTTAGGTATTATCATGTAAATCCTTTTGTGTACATTCAATGCTACTACTCTGGTATTAATTCTCAGAATTAGTAGAACGCTGGCATATATTTATATCCCATTAATGAATGCAGTCATTCTATATTTGACCTTTTCCTTATGACTAATTTTACTCAGCATGATAGTCTCCATGTCCATCCATTTGCAAATAAATTTCATGACTTTATCTTTTCTGACAGCTACACAGTATTCCATTGTGTAGATGTATCATGATTTCTTTAACCAGTCTTCTGTTCTCTGGTATTTAGGTTGTTTCAGGATTCTGGTATCATTAATAGAGCTGGGATGAATATAGAAGTGCAGATAGTGTTTCTGATGTATGTTTTGGGGTCTCCAGGATATATTCCCAGGACTGGTATTGCTGGGTCAAATGGGAGCTCAATATCCAGTTTTTGGAAAAATGTCCATATTGTTTTCCAAAAGGGCTGAACCAGTCAGCACTCCCAATAGTGGATGAGAGTTCCTTTCTCCCCACATCTATGCCAGCACTGGTTCTTGCTTTTTTTGAATGTGTGCCAGTCTGTGTGAGATGATACCTCACGAGTTGTTTTGATTTACATTTCCCTAATGATTAATGATGAAGAGCACTCTTTCATATGCCTTTCACCATTCAAATTTCTTCTTTTTGGAAGTTTCTGTTCATTTCTTCTCCCCAATTTTTGATGGGGTTGGCTGTTTTCTTCTTGTAAAGTTCTACCACTGCCTAATATATCATGTATATTAACCCATTATCAGATGGATGTTGGGTGAATATTCTTTGCCAGTCTGTGGTTGTCTCTGTATCTTGATCACCATTTTTAAGGTGCAGAGCATTTCAGTTTTGTATAAACCCGTTTGTTTATCTTTGCTTCCATTTGCTTTGTCAGTGGTGTTTTTGTCTTTGAAGATGCCTTCAGATTTGAGGTCTTAGAGCATTTTTCCTTTTTTTCTTCTATGCACCTCATAGATACATGTCTGATGTTGAGATCTTTAATCCAATTTGATCTGACTCGTGCATGGCATTAGAAGGAGATCTAAGTTCATTTTTTATGCGTAACTGCCCAGTTTTCCCAGCACCATTTGTTGAAGAGGTTTTCTTTGCTCCACTTAATGCTTTGCTCCTTTATCAAAGATTAAGTGATCATATATTTGAGAGTGTGTTTCAAGATACTCAGTTCTATTCCATAGATCTACAAGTCTGTATCTATACCAGTACCATGCCATTTTAATTACTACTGCTTTGTAGTAGAGATTGAGGTAGGGGAAATTGATACCTCCCATATTCTTTTTCCCAAGGATTGCTTTAACAATTTGTGGGGTTTATTATTCCACACAAATTTCAGAAGTGTTTGATCAATTTCTTTGAAGAATGTCATGGGTATCCTTATAGGGACCACATGAACTGTAGGGAGTATTGCCATTTTGATAATATTAAATCTCCCAATCCATGAACAGGGAATGTGTCTCCATTTCCTCGGACCCTCTTTTTTTTCTTGAAGCAAGCTTTTGCAGTTTTCTTTGTAAATATCCTTTACATTCTTAGTGAAACAAATTCCCCAGTATTTGTTCTGTGGCTCAATTGTGATTGGGATTGTTTCTTTAATATCTATCCCTTGCTTCTTTTTTGTTATTTGCATATAGGAAAGCCATTGAATTTTGGATATTGATTTTGTACCCTGCCACTCTACTAAAAGAATCTATTGTTTCTAACAGTGTTTTGGTAAAGAGTTTAGGATTCTCTAGGTATAATACCATGTCATCTGCAAATAGTGATAGCTTGATTTCTTCCTTTCCTATAATGGATGCCCTTAATATCCTTTTCTTCCCTGATTGCTATGGCAAGTACTTCCAGTAAACTGAATAGAAGTGGTTAGCCTGGGAAACCTTGTTTTGTCCCCAAACTAATAGGGAAAGCTTTCAGTTTCTCCCCATTGAGAATGATGTTCTCTGTGGGTTTGTAGTAGATGGCTTTGACTATATTGAGGAAGGTTACTTCATTTCCCATTTTATGCAGAGTTTTTGTAATGAATGGATGTTGGAACTCGTCAAATGCTTTCTCCAAATCTATTTATATGATCATCACTGTATCACTGTCTTCCCGTTCATCATCGATTTGCTCGAGCAGGCACCAGTAACATCTCCATATGACCTGTCTCATGCAAGTAGAGCCCAAGGGCACTGGCTTGCTCCAGGAACATAAAGAGTCTCAAACCATTCCATTAGGTCATGGGAATGAGGTCTATAATTGTTACTGGTATTTGAAATATCAAATACGACATGGGTAGCTTGCCAGGCTCTGCCATGCGGGTAACATACTCTTGTAGTCATCTAAAAATCCAGCATTTATTGATGAACCGTGGGCAGCACGTGGCCACGTGAGCCGGGCTGTGATAGGCTGGTCTGCTGGGTGGAGTTCTGGCGGGGAAGTCCGGATGTGGAATTTTGTATATGATTATATTGTATATGTATAGGACTATATATTATCATATTGTATTTAATTCCTCTCATTTATAATAAAATGTATTTATAAATTTATAAATAAAATGTATTTATTTTTCCTTTCATTGATATGATGTGTTATGCTGATTGGCTTGTGGAGGTTGACCCATCCTTGCATTCCTGGGATGAATCCTACTTGGTCATGGTATATAATTTATGTGTTGACTCTTAGATTCATTTTACGAGTACTTTATTGAAGATCTTAGCATCTATGTTCATTACAGATATTGGTCTGTAGTTTTTATTTTTCTGACATCTTTGTCTGATTTTGGTGTCATGGTGATATATGCCTCATATAAGCTATATGGAAGTTTTTGTTTCTTCAGTTTCCCAGAAGAGCTTGGAAAGGACTGGGTGTAGGTCCTCTTTAAAGGTTGGGTAGAATTCACTGGTGTATTCTTCTGCACCTGGGCTTTTTGTGTTGGGGCGGAATTTTGATTACGGATTCAATCTCCTAGCTGGTGATAAGTTTGTTCAGGTATTCAAATCTTTTAGTGGCCTTGGGAGGCTATAGGAATTTAGAAATTGGACCATTTCTTCTAGGTTCTCTTGTTTCATGGCATACAGGCTTTGAAATTAATCTCTCATGATATTCTGAATTTCCGTGGTTTCTCTTGTGATGCCCTCCTTTTCATTTCTGTTTCTATTTATTTGGGTTCTCTCTTCACCTTTTTGTGTGTCTTGAAAGTGGTTTGTCAATATTGTTTATTTTTTTTTTAAAGCTCTTGGTTTTGTTGATCTTTTGAATTTTTTTTGGGCGGATTCCATCTCTTGATTTCCATTTTAAGTTTTATTATTTTTTTTCTTCCTGCCTAGTTGGGCTTCTTTTGCTGGTTGCTTACTAAGATATTAAGCTGTGTAGTCATACTGTTTATAATAGCCCTTTCTTCTTTTCTGATGGATGCTTGAAGAGCTATGAACTTTCCTCTTAACACTGCTTTTGCTGTGTCCCACAAGTTCTCGTAATTTGTGTCTTCAGTGTTATTTGTTTCCAGGAATTTTTGGATTTCCTCTTTGACTTCTTTTGTGATTTGCTGGTTGTTCAGAATAGAGCTGTGTAGTTTCCAGTTGTATGGTATGACTTTTCATTTTTGTGTGTTATTAACTTTTATTTTCAGTGCATCATGGTCTGAAAAAAGTAATTGACACAATTTCTATTTTCTTGATTTTTTTTTTTGGAGATATGTTTTGTGATTCAGCATGTGATCTCTCTTGGAGAATGTTCTTTTGTGCGCTGGAGAGAAACATGTATCCAGCTTTTGGTGGATGAAATGCCCTATATATATTTACTAGTCATCTTTCTTCCATCTCTTCTTTGGGGCCAGCATTTCCTTGGTGAATTTCAATCTTGTTGATCTATCATGAGTTGATAGAGCAGTGTTGAAATCTCCCACTACAATCTTGTTTTTGTCAAAGTCTTTTTTAGTCTATTAGAAGTTGTTTTAGGTATTTTGCTGGCCCCTCGTTTTGTGTATATATGTTTATTTCTTCCTGATATACATATCTCTTGATTATTAAGAAATGACCTTCACTGTCCTTTCTGAAATTTATCAGCCTGAACTCTATGTTGTCAGATCCTGGTGTGACCATCCTGGCCACTTGGAGGGGTTATTTGAGTGAAGGATTGTTTTCCAGCCTTTAACTTTGAGCTTGTCTTTGCTTTGATTGTTCAGTTGTGTTTCTTGAAGGCAGCAGAATACTGGCTATTTTTTTGATTCATTTTGCCATCCTGTCTCTTAACTGGTTCATTTAGACCATTGACACAGAGAGATTATTGTCATGGGATTTTTGTGCTACCGTTCTGTATGTTTTGGGTTTTGTCTCATCTTAGAGTTGCTCTTTAGCCCTTCTTTTTAAGGTTGATTTTTGAGTTTACGAAGTCCCTTTACTGTTGTTTATCCAAGAAGCTGTGTATCTGTCCTTCAAATTTGAAGGATACAACTCTAGGAACTAAGTTCTGAGTATGTGTGAACTCATGACAACTTGAGTTTTCTAAAGGAAGGAAAATTAGAGCAGATAGAATAATGTGCCTTTTATACAATTAGCTGCATCGATCAGTCTAAATCTCTTCAGCATAATAGATGAGGTCTTTCTGAACTAGTTTGTAGTCTCCACACTCACTATTGTCCATTTTCCATATTCATCAAAATCCCTTGTCATTCATATGTGGTTGAAGTTCGTGAGGGGCTTGCTCTATTTTTGCTAAACAAAAATTTCTGCTAGTGTTTATATAATATTTGAATTCTCTAAGTAAAAAGTGAAAAAACATTGAGGGGGCATGTTATATTTTTAAAAAGAAAATTGGAGAAAAGTTGGACCTATTGAATCAGCCTTTACGATACATGTTATACTTCTTGGTTTAAAACACAATGCATACACACTTTTGAGCACAATATTATAGGCAAAGGAAAAGATTTTCAGCTGAAGGAAATTTATATAGATTATACAAAATTAATAGTATTTAATAAATGAAAGTAGAACTCTTTAAAGACCAAACCTTATTTATTTATTTATTTATTTATTTATTTATTTATTTATTTATTTATTTATTTCTGCTTTTTGGGTCACACCCGGCAATGTTCAGGGTTACTCCTGGCTGGGCACTCAGGAAACATACCTGGTGGTGCTCAGGGGACCATATGACCAAACCTTTTTTAACGTTTCTGGAAAACCAGCCTTTCTCCATTCCTAATCTCCATCAAGATATTTACTCAACTTTGCACAGTGTATCATAACTAAAGCCGAGATTCATTTTTCCTGTCAAGAGCACAGTAGAGATGAAGATTGTTTTACTCTAAATCTGAAATCATGAGCAGAATTATTCCAAAGACATTAGACTTCTTACCTACTGGGATTTTATTTCTAAATTCTGGGTAGCATGGTAAGAACACGCCCTGTACTCTTCTCAAAAGTACATCGGACACTTTAAAGTGGAGTGGGTAACATTTTCAAATATTCTTATCCCTTTGCTTTCTTCCTTGTAGTGGCTAAATAATTGATAGCTGGTTTCTCTTACTCCCAAACGAAATTCAATATTAAATTTGTGACTGCTTAAGACCTCAATTTGTGCAATCAAATTTGATTATTCAGTTTAAGAAAATGGATAGCTCTTTATATTTAAAAAATTTAAAAAAACAGATAGTTACACATGCAAATACTTCCATTGCAGTTTTATTATATAATACTACACACACCATCCTTATGAATGTAGAAAAGAAACATTACTGACAACAATCGTCTAGGAACATTCCTGACTTGTTCCTGGAATAAGCAAAATCATTTAACATCTAAAAATTTCATTGACCTTAAACATGCATACTCTAAGTGGGAAGTCTTTAATGTAGGTGAATAATTTGGTGGGGTTTTGATTTTAGAAAATTAGGCAGAGCTTTACCCTTCAGGAATTAAATTGAAGTCATAAGTGCATTTCTCTATATCAACTTTAAAACTTTCAGGTGATAGCTTTAATTCTTTATCTTTTATCTTTCATCCCCAAAGACAGGTTATCTTCTTTTATTCCTAACCTTGAAAGAACATTTTCATAAAAAAAATGCACCAAAGAATTTAAAACGCTGTTAATATTCATGCATGCAGTTTTCTAATCCACATGCTCCTCCCAACAGCTCTCCCCATGCCAGCTTTTGTCTTGCCAGGGTAAGCTTCCATTCTGTACACCAGTTCTTAGGTTTTGTGCTTTTAGCTACTTGTTGTTACCTTACTCTATATATTGTGTTTCACATATACTACAACTCATTCTGTATCTTTCACTTTTCTTCAGACTAACTTTACTCAGCAGGAGTCTTCATGTAGGAGCAAACGGCATGACTGTAACTTTCCTCAGCTTCAAGTAGTCTGTTGTGTACATATTCATAGTTTCTTTACCTGCCACCTGTTCTTGTAACATTGATCTGTTTCCATGTATAGATATTGTGAATTGTGTAGGGGAACTCAGCATTTAGTATAGACAAAAGATATTTACATGTCAAACCCTAAATGTCTGTAGAGCGAGCCACACTGTGTGTGAGAGAGAGAGAGAGAGAGAGAGAGAGAGAGAGAGGGAGAGAGAGAGAGTTTGGGACATTAGTGCTGGCAATAGGGCCCTGGTGGAGAGACGGGTGTGAACACTGTATGACTGAAACCCATTATAGACAGCTTTGTAACTGTGTCTCTCATGGTGGTATAATAAAAAAAAAGAAAAAGGAATTCTCATCCTTTACTTTCGGGAATGGAGACTGGCCCAACCTTTTTAGAAAACAATATAGACATTTATTTAAAAACTGAGAATCGAACTTCCATATGAGCAAGTAATT
>JAJIBD010005508.1:0-168353 GCA_021461705.1 Cryptotis parvus | reverse complement strand
TTTGATAAGTGATCCACTGAGAAAATATAATTTTAAATGCTACAGATTTTTAAATGCAATAAGGACATTTTAAAAGCTGAAAATTTAGATAAAATATTCAGATTCTTAAGAAATATTAAGGTGCTGGGGAGATAGTACAGTGGTAGGAAGTTTGCCTTGCACACTGCTGACCTGGGTTCAATGCCCACCACAGCACATAGTTCTTTGAGTACCACCATGAGCATTCTCTGAACACAGAGCCAGGAGTAAATCTTTGATCATAGCCAGGTTTGGACAAACTCCTGGCCCATATCAAAATGCTTTAAAAAGTAATTATAAACCTAAGAAGGAGAACAAAAATGAAATTTGACATGTCTAATAATCAATAAAGTAACTGCATTAATAAATAAGCCTTCACATAAAAATCTGCCATGTTGGTAAAATTTTTCAAAGAGCTATACCATGTATACAAGAGATAAACAATCTAAATTTACTCAGCTTTTCCAAAAGGAAACAATGGACTCACTTTGTAAATCTGACATATTCTAGATACCAAAATCCAACACAAAAGTTTCATAAAATTATGAAACTTAGGAGCCGAGCTCCTATGTAAGGCCTCCAGGGCACAGTGAGCTGTAGACCTGGAGTTCCACAGTATCGCTGGAGGGGTCCATCTCCCAAAGAAAACAAGTGCCTATGTCTCACAGTGCACACCAGACAACCCCAAAATGTTGTTTAGATTTTTCTTTGTGTGTGTGCCTGTGTAGTTTGATTTGCTGATTCTAATATTTACATAGAAACAAAAACCAAAAAAGACCATTAGCCAAGCAAAATTAATGAGAAGATTTTCCTATCAGCTTTTAAGAATTAGTCAAAATTTCAAACAATTAGTAAGGAGATCTTGGTGCAGAGAAGGAAGGAAAGATGGAAGGATGGAAGGAAGGGAGGGAGGGAGGGAAGGGGGGAGAGAGGGAGGAGGAAGGAAGGAGGGAGGGAGGGAGGGAAGGAGGGAGGGAGGGAGGAAAGAAGGAAGGAAGGAAGGAAGGAAGGAAGGAAGAAGGGAAGGAAGGAAGGAAGGAAGGAAGGAAGGAAGAAAGGAAGGAAGGAAGGAAGGAAGGAAGGAAGGAAGGAAGGAAGGAAGGAAGGAAGGAAGGAGGGAGGGAGGGAGGGAGGAAAGAAGGAAGGAAGGAAGGAAGAAAGGAGGGAGGGAAAGAAGGAAGGAAGGAAGGAAGGAGGGAGGGAGGGAGGGAGGGAGGAAAGAAGGAAGGAAGGAAGGAAGGAAGGAAGGAAGGAAGGAAGGAAGGAAGGAAGGAAGGAAAGGAAGGAAGGAAGGAAGGAAGGAAGGAAGGAAGGAAGGAAGGAAGGAAGGAAGGAAGGAAGGAAGGAAGGAAGGAAGGAAGGAAGGAAGGAAGGAAGGAAGGAAGGAAGGAAGGAAGGAAGGAAGGAAGGAAGGAAGGAAGGAAGGAAGGAAGGAAGGAAAGGAAGGAAGGAAGGAAGGAAGGAAGGAAGGAAGGAAAGTTATCACCTAGAAATTGCCGGAAAAATTCAGAGACTTTTTTCAGAGCCTAACATGGGCTTATAAAGTGCACTCCGGAAGGCCTCCCTTCTGTATTTGGGACTGAGGAACAAAAGCTTGGTGCTTACACACACGAGGTTGAAGAGCTCTCGTGACAGTACTGTACTGTCCACCCATTTCTCTGTGCTTCTGTCCCACATTTACACTGCAAGTATTTCATTTCCTCAGGCTTCTTCCTCAGACTCCCCACCAATATCTCCTCATGCCTCAAAGCACAGTACAGGTCACAGTAACTCCTCTCCCCAGAGTCAGCCTCTAGAATTTCTTCCCAGGTCACCCAGCGCTGCCTTTCCCTGGGCACTTGACACCTCCAGCTGTCTCTGCAACATCTGGGACCTCAGACAAGGCTCTGAGACCCCATTCGGCTGTAGGACTTAGAAGCTCAGATGTGGGGCTGCCATGCTGACGTGTGACCTAGAAACATGATCTTTTCCCATTAATCTGGCGAAAGTCTGTGCTTGGTTCTAGCAATACAGAACAAGACTTCTGAGACAGCCAAAGCTCTACCTCTGTCAAACTTTGTACAAAGCCCTAGACCACTTGTTTTCTGTCCACCTTCTCTAAGGACTAAGGGATCATTAGCACAGTGACCAAAACTAGCACTATATTCACATTGAATTCGCAAATTAACTAATTAGGCAGATAAAGAAAAAAAAGTAGATTCCCGTGGTCGTTACCATGAAACGCTGTTTAAGAACCCAAACCCCAATTCTAACATCATTACTCAAGACATGAAGATAGAAGGAAAAATGTCAACAAATGCCATAACAATAATAACAGGAACAAGAGTTAGTTATGATGGAATGCAGTAAGGGCTATATCAGGCATTTAATACCACGTATCTAATTGAATTCTCACAACAATACCAAAAAATGCATATAAGTGAACTGAAGATGCTCCAGGGCTAAATAAGAATAAATAAATAATAAATATCCTGCTAACGGTAACCAAGGTGACAGTTAGAAACAGGCAAGGACTGGAATTATAGAACAAAATGCATGTGTTCAAGGTAAGATAAGTATTCCAGAAACAGTCTTAGGGCTTGGGCTACTCTAACATCACAAACCGGGTTGCTTTCCTTACTCTACAGCACTCATTTCTCATTGTTATGGAGAGAAAGTGAGGGTCAGGTTCTGAGAAGAGTCCATTTCACAGTGTATTAAACCTCTTTCTCAGGACTTGAGGAAGGTCAGCATACATTGAACCCCCAAATCACTCTCACTTGTATCACTTGTCTTCCCGTTGTACATCGATTTGCTCAAGCGGACACCAGTAACATCTCCATATGTCCTGATGCATGCTAGTGTATGGGTTCATGAGGGTTCATCATTCCCATGAGCCCCAAATGCTGCTAAAATATAGTATGTTTTAAATATAGTATGTTTAAAATATCTAAGCTATTTTAAGCTTAGAGTACTTGATATACAAGGGAATGCTTTCTTTGAATTCAATGTAAAATGTGAGCCCTCCCTCCAAAAAGAAATTCAGTTATCATAATGATTCCCCGTAGCTTATCAGTTTAGGAAGGTTAATTCTAGAAGAGACAGAAGATACTAGACTTGGAACTGACATATAGATAAACTCCGCCACTGTTGCAGGACTCCTCTAAAAGCCTCTGCATCTGCCCTGGATTGCCTCCTGCAGGTCACTTCGTAGATGGGGGGGTAGTCTAAAAGTGGCAGTTTATCTGACCATGGATTCTGTACTGGCTGGTATAAATATTCTCTCATGCTACCACAATCATCGTGGGACTAGCTAGATCTTACCAGCATATTTGCCTGGCCACTTTGGATCTCTAAGTAGTTAGACCAGAGAGAAATGCTGTTTGCCTCCAAGCAAGCAAGCATGGCTCCCTGATAACTCAAAATACAAAACTACCATGAAGTAGACAAGACTCTTGTGAAGGCTTGGAGAAATATTTAACTGGCATTAGAATTAGTCTTTTGGTACAGAGACATGCCATCTCAGAAACCCCCTTCTCTACCCTATAAAGGCATTTCCAGGCAGATCTTGGCTCAAAACATTAGCATATAATAGGGGCCTAGGTGAGGTGCTGGGAGAAATTACCTAAGGGCATTTGACCCTTCCTGCTTTCCATAATAGTAGGAGGTCTGAGTTGCAGGGCTATAAAACCAGCCTGATTCCTCTCTCTCTCTTTTTGGGCTCTCTTTTTGGCTCACACTCTTCTTAGGAGTCTTGTCTTTGTCTCCTCTCTACAGGGCCTTAACACTGCGGTGGCTGCCATCTTGGCCTACACGTGGCTGGGGTTCTAGCCTGGAATCCTAAGCACCGGCTTGTCCTTTTGCTGATTTGTATGCCTGAACCTGTGATAAGTAAAGCATTTTAAAACTGCATTGGATTCCTGAGTCTTCATCCATTCCCGCCGGCTTCAGAGGTAGAAGGGAACTCACTTCCCAGCACTGTTGGGGACCCTGGCAGCGTCCCCGACACGCCACCAAATGCCATCACACCTTCGTTTGTTTTCTTTTCTAAGGGCCTTTTCTGCCAACCCTTGCTCCCTCCATATTAACATGTATATAAACTCTCAAATCTCGCAGATTTTTTAAAGTATTTATGGTTTTCCTGTACTGTTCCCATTTAATAATTTATGAACATTTCTCTTATTAATCTTTCTTTCTGTTTTATGATTACTTTTAATAAATTTATAAAGTATATTTACTTTATCTTCTGAGCATAGAGAAAAACCTATGCCCTCATTTAAGCCTAGTTTTCTCCCAAGTACCTCATCTCTAAATACATTAATTAAATACATGAATGCATTAGGCATGTTTGTTTCAACCTATGAATTTTAGGTGAACACAAATGTGCAGATGAGGACACGGGAATCACTGGATTATGCCCCATTCTTCTTGTCCAACCCTCTTGTCTTCAAGAACCTGTCCCCACCCTCCTGTCCTGAGATGTACAGAACAAACTCATGTCCACGGACACTTCCTCCTGGCCCCCATGGATTGATCTATGAGAATCACTAAATCCAGCCCATCACAGTGTAGTCAGACCCCCCCACCACCCTTTATAGATGACTCACCCAGAAAAACAACTGAGTGATTAGACTAATTCTGAAACTTTATGTGGGATTTTAAAAATTGAGCCCATTTGAGCCCAGGTAGGAGCTCTTGGAGGCAGAAGTCACCGGGCGTTCCTGGAGATGGAGTTGGGGTCCCCAGTCACCTCTCTGACCCATCCTGGAGGCCTGGTGGCCCCACCCACGGACTGCCCTGGGGCTCTTGGCCATGATGCAGAGACTCAGACACACCAGTGAGCTGCCATCTGGCTCTCCTCTAGCTCAGCTGACCAGGAGGCTCCCAGGAGGAAAGATGGGTTTTGGGTGTTGGCCCATCACCTCTGTAGGGCCTAAGAAGCAGCCAGATGAGACTTGCTCACCATAATAGCCGCCAATGTCATGGTCCGGACCTCACAGCTCATCAGAACCCACGCAAGAGAGACGCTGATCTCAAGACCAGCTCAGAGCAGCAGAGTTCAAGCCCAGGTAGGTGGCTCTAGAAAGCGGAAGTCACCGGGCGTTCCTGGAGATGGAGCTGGGGTCACCAGTTCTCTCTCTGACTCAAGCCAGAGGCCTGGTGGTCCCACCTACGAACTGTCTTGGGGCTCTCGGCCATGGTGCAGAGACTCAGACACACTGAGGAGAACTGCCATCCAGCTATCCCGGCTATGTGGTACATCAAATTAGTGGAACCAATCATGTTCTAGAATATATTACAATCTACAATGTGTAAGAAAGGGAAGCGAGAAAGAGAGAAAGAGAGAGAGAGAGAGAGAGAGAGAGAGAGAGAGAAAGGAAATAAAGAACCTGCCATGGAGGCAGGCTGTGGGGAGGAGGAGGAAGGTGGGGACATTGGTGATGGAGATGGGTGCTGGAACACTGTAGAACCAAAACTCAAACATGAACATCTTGTAATTGTATATCTAACGGTGGTATAATAAAATTTAAAAATAAATTAAGGAAAAAAAAATGAGCCCAATAAACAAAAGCTCCAGTCCTCTTACGCTGGTAAAAGACAAAGAAGCCCAGGGTGACCGAGAACAATGCTCTGTACAGGCATGTCAGTAAGCTGAGTGGAGAAAAGAAATTCTATTTATTAGTGACATTTTATAGAGGACCAAAGCAATCTTGCCCACATGTTTTGGTATAATGTGCCATGTCCTTGAGGAGGACACTTGGGAGAATTTCAAAGAAGAAATCAGTAAGACTTCTTCCCTGACCTTTCTTCCAAATTCCACCCTAGTCCTCACAGTGAAGGCTTGCACAGGCTTTAAACAGAAAAAATTTTAAATTGGGAGGCATGCAATAAGTACTTATATTTCTGCTTTCTCTTGAAAAGCCAAAAGAAACATTGGACTTTTGCCTGTCCTGGCTCACTAAGTGTCAGTGATGGCTGCCGCCATAGGAGTACATTCTTCCTATTTGACCACCACTTCCTCTTCCCAACACTTCCATTCTGATGTCTTGGTTGCCATATATCACTGCATTGTTTTTCATTATGGAAGATAAAAAATTTTAGAGCAAGAGGTCTGTTAACTTCAAAAAAAATTGGGAGAAATTGGAATGAAAGAGTCCATAAACTCTTGGTTAGAAAATAATAAAAATATATACCAAAACATATGCCTGAGTATGTCTTTAGGAAGCAATTAATTGTCATATCTTACACTCTGCATAGTTCATTCAGTGAAACATAGGTTGGAGCTTCTGGGTATTTGTTCCCAAGAAATGCTCAATAAAATAAGTCAGCCTGGGAACAAGTAATTCAGTCTCAGGTTCTGCGTTATGGGCAGAACGTGAACACTAAAGTCTGTATTTACATATCGAGAATTAAACAAATATGAGTATATGTGATGAAAAAGATCTTGCTTTGTATTTCTTGGAGGTATGTGGTGAGGAATGCCAAATTTTCCCATTCTTAGAACAACAATAGCAACAACAAAAAAGACTTCCAGAAATAGAAACAATCTTTTTAAGTAACAGTAAACAGCTAAGAGGTCTGCTTTCACTAGCACGATCTGGGAGGACATGAATACTAATTTTACATCTTGTTTTTCTAGCAATTGACCTCTCTACCGCTACAGGACTTCTTCATTTTTAATTTTAAAAAAAATGGAATTTACCAACCCACTTTTTTTACATATCATCTTGTGCTTTCTCATTTATACTCAACCACCTAAAAGTCCTGGAATTCTCCTCCTGCCCAGTTACATATTACCTGGAGGAGGTAGGGGAGCTAGGAGGTCAAAAGCTTCTAAAACAAAGAGTGTAAAGAGCTCCTCACTTAGTGTTTATTATGCACAAATAACAGGGTATTCCTTGGAGTATGATGACATGAACTAAGGACACACAATCTAATTTGAACCTAATAACACTTATGTGTAAGTTGTAGCAGTTTATCCTACAGTATACAAGAAGATGCTTGTCCAAGGTGGTCAAGGGGCTCTAATACTTCTGGATCTTTGGGTCTACCAACTCCTCTTATAGAAATTCCCTCTCTCATCTTAAAACAACCAGCTCATCATCAGCAGAGTGTATTGATTTAATACCTGATGCCTTTTCCTAGTCCCTCTCTCAGACAGCATTTTATTCTATATGTGTCTAATGAATGTTCACCGTAAAAATAGGGATGGGTGATGATGAGGTAGTTTTGGATTGGGATGAGTGTTATTGCTGGTGATAGTGAAGGTAAGTTGTAATATGTCAGAATTTGAATGGAATATTGATGACAGCGATGACAGTGTTGGAACTGTGGAGACTAAAATGGATAATATGGGCAATAGCAACGGTGATAGTGATGAGTTGGAAGAAATAAAAATAACGGAATATTTACACCTGACCTCAGGTCATTGAACCAACAAAGTCTCCTGGTTCTCTATGGACTTTCGCTTTACTTACTGCCTGATTCAGACAACCTCAGGGTATCCCCATTTCCAAGACTCTTGCCATCATCTCAGTCCCTGAGAACAGTTCAAAAGATGTATTATTGGTCAAGGAACACACCAAATCTCAGTATCCAGATTTGATGGAGATCAGCTACTTATAACTCAGCAACACTCAGAGTCAGGGCTAGTTGCCAGCGTTCCATCAACCTACCCTCTCTTAAGCGTCCTTCTACTTCCCAGAGTATAGGGAAGTAGGCCAAGAGACTAAACTGCTTGCTGTGCATTGTTCCAAGGCAGCTGACCGATAAAGTATAAATAGCTCAGCTAACACGGACTCCAGCTGGCAGGAAAAAGTGAACTGTATGCCTTGTTAATCTGGTGTGGAATGTCAGTAATGTGAATGTCGAAAGAACCCTAAAAGTAGAAAATGGTCAGCTAGGGGCCAGAGCCATAGTACAGCTGATAAAGCATTTGCCTTGCACACAGCTCACCTGAGTTTGCTCCCTGGCATCTCATATGGCTCCCCCTGGTACTCCCAGGAGTGATTCTTGAGTGTAGAATCAAGAGTAAGCATCACTGGGTATGGCCCTAAAAATAAAATTAGAAGGTCAGGTGGGTAAAACAGATGGACTAACAATTGATTGGGGTTAGCATGAGAAAATGGGGTTCCTACATGAGCTGGTTGGAGTCAGACAGCAAATACTAACAAATCAAATCAAAATAACTCATCCTATATCTCAACTGCTTTATAAAGGAAGAAAAGGTGGTTAAGGAAGGAAGATAAGGGGGGAAAATCAGCCCCATCAAAACAATGGAAAGAAGAAATGAACAGAAACTCCCTCAGATATACAAGTAACAGACAGAAGAAAAATGATCTGCATAGCCTAAAATTAGGTAAATGCAAATTGAACCATGAGATATCACTTTACACCAGAGAGACCGGACACACACACACACACACACACACACACACACACACACACACACACACACACACACACACACACACGAAACAACCAGTGTTGGGATGGATATGGGGAAAAGAAACATGTATCTACTGCTGGTGGGTAAGTCAATCTTCTGGAAAATAATATGGACCGTTCTCAAAAAAAAAAAAAAAAAAAAAAGAAAAACCAGAATTAAGTTTCCATATAATCCAGAATTTCTGCTCTTGGCATCTAAAGCTATATTCCAAAAAGATATCTGCATTACTATGTTCATTACAGAATCATTAACAATAGCAAAAACCTGGATACTCTCATTTTTAAAAACAGGTAACTGGATTTTTAAAGATGGTACATGGGCCGGAGTGATAGCCCAGCGGTAGGGGTTCTGCGTGGCGGGCTGCCGGCCTGGGTTCGATCACCGTATCCATAGGTCCCCGAGCACCTCCAGGGTAATTCCTGAGTGCAGAGCCAGGAGTAACCCCTGAGAGCCGCCGGGTGACCCAAAAAGCAAAAAAAAAAAAAAAAAGATGGTACATTGTCGGGAGCGCCGCTGGGGTCCCCAACAGTGCCGAGAAGCGAGTTCCCTTCTACCTCTGAAGCCAGCGGGAATGGATGAAGACTCAAGAATCCGATGCAGTTTTAAAAGGGCTTTACTATCACAGGTTCCAATATACAATCCAAGAGCAGGGAAAAAACCTCCGGACTCTGGGTTCCCAGCTAGGCCCCAGCCAGGTGTAGGCCAAGATGGCTGCCACCACATGTTGAGGCCCAACAGAGAATGGAGAGGACGGAGAAGCAAAATACCAAGGGAAGCGAAAAATGGGAAAAGGGGGAAAAAAGAGAGCGCTTCTTTCTTCTTTGCAGCTTATTTTATAGCTAGAAATCCGCCCAAACTCCCAGCCCAGCCCATTCTGGGCTGAGCTATCTAGAGATGAAAATAGGAAAATAGCTCTATAGAATGTAGCAATTTCAGGAGACCATCGGGCTGTTTACAAGGACCCAGAGCTAATTAAAAGCCTCCTAGCAGAGCTGGGAGAAGCTATAAGATAAATGTAACTTCCCCTGGCAGGAAGGATCAAATGCCCTCAGGTAATTTCTCCCAGCACCTCACCTAATGTCTTGAGCCAAGATCTGCCTGGAATTGCCTTTATAGGGTAGAGAAGGGGGTTCTGAGATGGCATGTCTCTGTACCAAAGACTAATACTAATGCCAGTTAAATATTTCTCCAAGCCTTCACAAGAGTCTCGTCTACTTCACGGTAGTTTTGTATTTTAATTGCCTTTGAGTTATCAGGGAGCCATGCTTGCTTGCTTGGAGGCAAACAGCATTTCTCTCTGGTCTAATTACTTAGAAATCCAACGTGGCCAGGCAAATATGTTGGTAAGATCTAGCTAGTCCCACGATGATTGTGGTAGCATGAGAGAATATTTATACCAGCCAGTACAGAATCCATGGTCAGATAAGACTGCCACATTCAGACTACCCCCTATCTATGAAGTGACCTGCAGGAGGCAATCCAGGGCAGATACAGAGGCATAGGCTTTTAGGTGTCCTGCAACAGTACATAATACTACTTGAAAGGTCTGGAGCAGCCTCACAGAAGGAAAACTCAGCCTGAAAGAAGAGTTTGGCTGAAATGAGTTTATTGGAATGTTCCTGGGTGAGGTTCACTGGTGTCTGAAGAGGCCTGTAAAGAGGCCCAGTGGAGTTACACCTAGTCAGAAGATGGACAGACAGAATGGTCTCTCTTCTACGTGGGATATGAAAACACACAATAAGAAAGTAACAAATGACCAAAAGCTAAGGAAGCTGAGAACTGGTCTAGAGAAGTGAGCTTATCAAGGCAAGGGGTAAGATGAGGGATGGGGAACATTGGGACATTGGTGGTGAGTGTCTTGCTGAGCCATTATGCATGAAACCCTACCATTGACAGGATTGTTGAATATAGTCCTTTGTAAAAAAAAAAAAAAAGAAAAGGGTGATAAGCTGGAGAGATGATACAGTGGGTTAGGCACTTGTCTTGCATGGTGGCCAAACTCTGTTTCCTGGCATCCCATATGGTTCCCTGAGTACCATCAGGAATGCTCTCTGCATATAAAGCCATGAGTACTTTCTAAGCATTGTCAGGTACCATCCCAAATATTTTTATAAAATGAATAGATCACAAGAATTTGACTATTGGAGGGTACTAAGGGGGAAAAAGAAACTTCTGGAATCATTTTTTTGAATTTACTTTTTTCCCTCTTTCATGCACTCATTCATATGAACACTTATTTTTCTTATTTTATTTGCTAAGTAGAGATGCTTAACTGGGTGTTCTAGAAAACTAGCGCTTGAGAAGATGTGAGGCCAGTTTCCTTTAAAAAAATAAAATAGACACTGTTTATTTCATATAAAGCAAAGAACACTTTTTTAAAAACTCATTTTAAGGCTTCTGTAAGCATTTCTCAAACTATAATATGAAAGAGCCATCTCTTCCCTTTCATTAAGTAAACACTTCTCAAAATGTATCCTGCAAGCCCCCACTTTCAGAAACATATTTTTTACTCAAATATTTGTTTCATTTTAAAGATCACCATTGACAATTATATTTATGAAAGTTTTCCACACCAAAATTTTTAATAGGGGCTTTCCTAGTTTTAAAACTTTTTGTGAGCACCATATGTTTGCTTGCTCCAGCAGGCATAACATTCAGAAGAATTTTATTAAAAAAGTAAACAAATTAAAAAAAAACCCTGTAAAATCTCAGCAACAAACAAATTGGATTTTAAAACTAACTTTAAGCTGTGAATAATAATGTGGCAAATGTCAACTCAAGAAATAATATGTGGAAATAGTAGTGAGCAATGAAAATTAAAAAACAGAAATTCCTATTTACTGAAGTCAGAGTGTTCAAAGATTGCTCTCACTTATACACAACCTGCAAACTCTGAGCCCAGCCTGCCTTGCATCTCCACAGGAAGCAAATGACTGCCCCTTTCCTGCAGAAAGGCATATACAATGCTTTCAACTCTTTGTTCAGCAATAGCTTAGCCAATGACAGGTCATAAACCAACAATTGTCAAAATCGCTCACTCATCAATCCCACCACTTTCTTCTAGCAAATTAATTGATTACATTCACTAACTATATAAGCAATAATATAAATATGTATCTATACATGCTATCATTATCACTACCACTATCTCCCGTTGATCATCTATTTGCTAGAGCGGGCACCAGTAATATCTCCATATGTCCTTTCTCATGCCAGTAGAACCCAAAGGCATCCGCTTGCTCCAGGAACATAAAGAGCCTCAAGTCATTATATTAGATCATGGGAATGACCTAATATTACTGGTATTTGGCATATCAAATGTTACTGGTATTTGGCATATCAAATACGACACGAGCAGCTTGCCAGGCTTGCAGTGCGGGTGGCTGTGATAGTCTGGTCTGCTGGGTGGAGTTGTGACAAGAAAGAAGTCCCGGATGTGGAAAACGGCAGTCCCCATGGAGGTCGTCTGGCTTGTTGTGAGAGGCTCTGCAGGGTGGCAGGCCAGGGCTAGAACCCACCATGCCTCCTGGGCCTCATGAGCAGCTTGGCACAGGGAGCAGCGGAGCAGCTCTGCCCCATGTCTGAGAGTCTCTGGTTCAGCATACCTGGGTCGGATTGAAAAAAAAAAACTGCTGCAGGATGGGTGTCAATGATCCGAGCTGTAATAGTCTGGTCTGCTGGGTGGAGTTGTGATGAGAGGGGGAAGTCCAGATGTGGAAAATGGCGGCACCCATGGAGTAGGGGGTGTTGTCTGGTTTGTTGTGAGGCTCTGCTGGGGTGGCAGGCCAGGACTAGAACCTGCCATGCCTCCCGAGGGCCTCCCTGCTCATGAGGAGCCTGGGAGGCATGGCGGAGTTCTAGCCCTGGCCTACCACCCAGCAGAGCCTCACAACAAGCCAGACGCCCCCCCCCCCCAGACTCCATGGGGGGCCGCCGCTTCCACATCCAGACTTCTTTCTCATCACAACTCCACCCAGAAGACCAGACTATCACAGCCCGGATCATCCACACCCACCCTGCAGCAGTTTTTTTTCAATCCTGCCCAAGTATGTTGAACCAGAGACTCTCAGACAGGGGCAGAGCTGCTACTTGCTCTCCCTGTGCCCAGCCTCTCATGAGGCACCCAGGAGGCATGGCAGGTTCTAGCCCTGGCCTTCCACCCCAGAAGAGCCTCACAACAGGCCACACACACGACACACACCCGACTCCATGGGGGCCGCCATTTTCCACATCCAGACTTCTTTCTCATCACAACTCCACCCAGCAGACCAGACCATCACAGCCCGGATCATCCACACCCACCCTGCAGCAGTTTTTTCAATCCTGCCCAGGTATATTGAACCAGAGACTCTCAGACAGGGGCAGAGCTGCTCCTTGCTCTCCCTGTGCCCAGCCGCTCATGAGGTGCCCAGGAGGCATGGCGGTTTCTAGCCCTGGCCTGCCACCCCAGTAGAGCCTCACAACAAGCCAGATGACCCCCCCTGACTCCATGGGGGCTGCTGTTTTCCACATCCGGACTTCTTTCTCATCACAACTCCACCCAGCAGACCAGACTATCACAGTCCGGATCATCCACACCCACCCTGCAGCAGTTTTTTTTTTTTCAATCCGGCCCAGGTATGCTGAACCAGAGACTCTCAGACATGGGGCAGAGAGCTGCTACTATACATGCTAAGTAAATAAATACATACGCATATATTTCTGAACACTGAAAGTGTTGAGTATTTCTGAACTTGAAGGAAGTGGAAACAAAGGGTGAACTCTAAGTGTGTGGAGTATATTGAAGATGATGGAACAGATTCAGTGGGTACCTGAGAGAGGTGGGAGCCCTGGGTAATAATGTGAGGGTGAAGATGAAGGGACACAGATGAGGTGCTGACATTATATGGAAGGGCCACAGTTTGAGAATATAGGTCTCTGCCAGTCCAGTCACCTGGGGAGGGGTTTGTTATTTTTCAGGGAACACATCTGGTGAGCTGGGGTGCAGCTGTGTTTCCAACAATACCGGCAGTAGGATCAAATCTCCTTCTAACCCAAAGGGAATGTTGGCCAGTGGACTGATAAATACTCTCAAATCCAGCAAAGTTCCAAAAGGCATTTACTCATATACGTTCTGACAGTACAATCCAGTATCAGGAAAACCCGAACTTATAGTTCCTAGCCAGACCTGGGCCACTTGGTAGGTTTAGAATCCTAGGCCATGATGACAGCTGGACTATGTGCTTGGGCCGGAGAGTGGACCCACACAGCAAGGAGGCAGAAAGGACTAATTCACCAGAGCAGGGTCTTGCCTACTGTTCTCCTGCAGGCACTTTGTAGATGGGGGAAGAGAATCTGAGATGAAATTTATCTCAGAATTAATTCAAAAGGTGTGTATCTGTACCATGAATATTCTACATCCAGGTATATATTCCTCTAAACTTCCACGAGATCCTTATCTTTACTTCAGGGTTGTTCTGGGTACTAGTCTTTAGAATTACTGAGAACCACACTTGCTTGCCAGGAGGCAAATAGCATTTCTCTCTGATTTAATTATGGCTATTTTGCTTAAAAGAGGATCCAAAATAGCCAGGCAGATTCTCATAGAGTTGTCCAGTCCCATAGGGGGATTTGTGGTTGTCTGAGAGGGAAAAATTTATAGTAGCTAACATAGAATTCAAAGTAAGAATACTCTGCCACATAGTCACAGATCCAAAAGCTGTCTTCCTGCCATCTACAATGTGGCCTGCAGGAGATAGCTCTAGGCAAGATGCAAAGGCTCTGGGCAGCCCCGGGCGTGTACTTCAAGAGTTATTCTACCTCCAGAATCAGAATCCTTGAAGAGGTCTTTGGAGTGTACAAGGCATAAGGTGCTTTCCAGACATGCAGCTAACACCAGTGTGATCCCTGTCATTACATAAAGTTCCACTAGTGCTAATCAAAGTACTTCCTTCCCAAGAAAAAAGTCAGGAAGAGACCCTGAGTATTGATGGGTGGGTTGTTCTTCAAAATAATCCCCAAATTAAAAAATTTGAGACATTTCTTTACAAAAGTTAGCTTGTTGGGATCTTCATACCTTAGTGAAAAGGAATGTTGCATTTTCTCTTCTTTGAGGTCAAGGGAAGGAAGCTACAGTCCAGTTCTTAGAAGCTCAGTGAGAGCCTGTGTGAAGCTTTGCTGCTCTCGAAGGGTTGAAGTAGACCCTATGACCCTACCCTCATCTCATCGGGTCTTAGGGCTGCAGCACTTAGGCAAGTCCTTTCTGATCTCAAGGAAAATTAGGGAACATGGTATGTGAACCCACAGATCTGTGGGCTCGAAGAGGCCAGTACAGTTGACCCTTGAACACTGTGGGACCCCACTCCCTTATGCTACACATACCTACCCCCTCCATACCCCTAGGTATGGAAAATTCACTGTAAGTTTTTGAAAATCCACAACTGAAAATCCATTATAACTTGAAACTCAAGTTGCTCCTAATTCCTTGGGACCTGCAGAGGATTGGTCTTAGAACGCCACCTCAAACAACAAAATCCTTGTATTGTGCATGTTCACTCCAAAGCCAACAACAAAAAAAGCACACTCTCTGAGAAGTAGAAGTCAGTTTTAATTATGTCAGTGGACCCAGCAAAGCTTGTGTTCCAATGACTGGGGGGCAACAGCGGGGGTAGGTGGACGCTTGCTGGCAGCTGGCAGCAGAGTATCACTTCTATCACTTCACTTGTATCACTTGTCTTCTCATTGTTCATCGATTTGCTTGAGCAGGCACCAGAAATATCTCCAAACATCCTGTCGCGTGCTAGTGTAGCCCAAGGGCATCTGTTTGCTCCAGGAACACGAAGGGCCTCAAACCGTTCATTCAGGTCATGGCAGAAGAGAACAGAAACAGAAATTCTCAAGCATATTATTTTGCAAAGCAAACTCTAGACCACCTGAAGGACACAAGCACATTTGACGTATGCCCCAGGCTACCAAGTTTATAAAGTGAGACAATGACCATCTCTAGGATGTCCTGAAAGCAACAAGTGGCTGCATTATGTCACCCAGATGCAGCCCCTTGACAGCTGCTGTGTTCTGGTGTTATTCTGTTCGAGGTTGGCCTGTTAGAAATGTTTGAAATGTTTTTCTTACCAAGTGCAAGCCCCGAAATCCTCACCATAAGTCTGAGTCCTTTATCATTGACCATCAGGTCCCACATGAACAGATTCAGCCAACAGATGTGATTGCCTGCATAGGTGCACGCGAAAAATGTATGCTGAAAAGGTTTAAGTAGACCCAGGAAGTTAAAATGCAGGTTGTCTGAGAGTCAACTATCTTGCTATAGCATGAAGAACCCACCACACGCTGCCCACTCCATCTTGTCTTCTTTGGCAGATTTCTCTAGCAATTTTTGAGCATGGGTAAGAGCCCCCACATCCCAAAACATGATGTGCAGGGGATCATGGCTTGTCAATGCTAATTCTAAAACTTACTCTGCTTTCACAATAACCTATTAAGAGAAAAAAAAAGAAAGCACTAACAAGAATGGTAGATAAGAGCTACATCAACCAACAGGGGTACCCACATTCAGCCAAAAGCTCTGTTAGGTTCATTTACTACAGATATGCCAAGTGGTACTAAACCCATTTTACAGGTGAAAACAAAGAGGTGGCATCTAATCAACTTAGCCAGAGCCAGACAGCTTCTACAGAGCTTCTGCACATTGACTCAGTTTGAAACTGAGTTATGGCTCAGCCTGAGAAAATGGGGCAGAGCAAAGGAAGGAAAGAATGCCGTGTCTCTCGGGAGGAATCGTCCACGCTCTCCATGGCCCTTCAAAGAATGTTCCTGCTGTGATTTGGGACAACCTCAACCACAAATTGCCAGTCACTGCCACTTCCCCAAGCATGCACCTCTAAGATGTCTTTGAGAGAAACAAGTGAATCTGAGGATGTGGAGACACATTGGTTGGCCACATGCAGGGAGCAT
The DNA here is from genome assembly GCA_021461705.1 of Cryptotis parvus. Lineage (NCBI taxonomy): Eukaryota > Metazoa > Chordata > Mammalia > Eulipotyphla > Soricidae > Cryptotis > Cryptotis parvus. The sequence continues at coordinate 151,960 of JAJIBD010005508.1, read as the reverse complement.
GTGATGAGCTTGGCTGAGCTTTGGGCCTCTCTCAGGCCCCTCCCTTTAAGTCTCTTTCTCGGGCAGTGCCCCTGGACTCCATTGCATCAGGATGCTAGCAGACCTAACGCATGAAAACACAAGCTTCTCAGCTAAATTTGAATTTCAGATAAACAGAAAAAAATAATAACCACATAAATCTGTCCCATGCAATACTTGGCATATATTCATAAGAAAAAAAATAATTTGCTTTCATCTGAAATTCTAATTTGGTGGTGGGGTGATCTTGTGTTTTCATCCACCACCCTCCTTCTGGGCTGTTTTCCTTTTACTTATAACTTCTACGTGCAGCAGCCAGGAAATGTCTGCCTTTAAAACCCCTGGAATGCTTCAAGAGCCAGGCCTCTCCTCGTAAAGGGAATGCCTGATGCAGGACGCGGAGATGTCGTGTCATGTAGACCCTTGCAGATGACCTCAGAGGAAACCATTGCTCCACCTCCCCCGTGGGAGTGGGAGTGGGGATGGGGTGGGTGCTCTGATCCTCCTCCACCAGGACCTGACCCGGAAGCACAGTTCTGCCTGGACACTCACAGCTCCCATCCCAAACGACTTCCCCTCTGGAGCCACGACAGGTCGCAGAGAGATGCTCTGTGACTGTTGTGCAAGGCTCTGCTGTGTCTCCTCACCTGGAGCTCGGAGGTTCCATAGATGCACCAGCTTCAGTGAACAGAGCCAAAGGACAGAGGAAACAAAACCAGACAGATGGGGAAGAAATAAAGACAGCAGCCTCTGGGCTGGGCTGAATTCTGTGACATGGTGCCCCACCTCCTCAAGTGTCTGGATTAGAGGGAGCTTCTCCGCACAGCCGGTGCTGGTGTCTGATGTCGTAGCAGCACAGTATGGCCCAGTCAGCGGATCTCGCCTCACTAAGCCTCATGTCTCCTCTGGCCAGTCAGAGACTCTCGCCTCACCAAGAATCATCTCAGGGATTCTCACCTCACCAAGCCTCATCTCTCCTCTGGCCAGCCAGCGACTCTCACCTCACCAAGACTCATCTCTCCTCTCTGGAAACGCAGGGCCTTGCTCTCTTGCCACAGAATCCCACCCTCTGGGAAGCTTCTCCAGACTGACGGGGGGACAAGTCAGGCCCACGCCTGTCAGCCCCTAGTGTGGGGACCAGTGCTCACAGGTTCTGAAGCCCGGTGCACTGCCACAGAGTTGGGGTTTCTGAGCATTGACCCCAGAGCAGGAGCAGGTGTTGACACAGACTTGGTGCCAGAGGTTACCAAGCACCTTACCCCCATCCTATCTCTCTACCATCCCTACCACAGTTTCCCCCTTTACATTATGGCTAGAAAATCAATGTTTGTTCTAGAAAAAATCTGAAGTAAATTTTTCTCGTAGAGGATTTTTCTTTTTCTGACAGGTGTGGAATTCATCAGGACGACAAGCAGCTACTAAGGCATCGGGCAGTGACAGGCACGGGAACCTCCTGGGGTGCTCTGAGTTATGGTGACAGTCATTGGAACTCTGGAATCTTGTCTAATAAGGCCTGTGTGCCCCGCTCTGACAGCCAGGGAGGTAGACAGGGAGCAGGTCATAGGCGCTGGGGGCCAGCAGCTGGAAGATGATGGCGCAGAGAGGAAGAGCAGGATAAACGCTCTGAGACGAAACAATTCCGAGTGTCCCTTCAAGACAATGGAAGCCTGTCGGGGGCTCTGGGCCAGGAGTGGCCATGGAGCTTAGCAGACACCAGAGACCTTCCTGCTCTCCAGGGCCAGTCTCAGCGCTGCCTCCTAGTGGCTTGGCTGCCCCAGTGACTGAACCTGTTTCTCTTCCCTCATTGAAATATTTATGTATTAGCAGACGAATTCGCATAAACAAAAGTATCTGGAGAGTCTTGAGTTGCCTCAGAGTCGGGCGGGAAGGCTTCCTGAGTGCCCCTTTTCCTGCCCACCCAATCTGCCCTCCCGGTGTTCCTTACACTGGCCAGGCTGGAGTTTCCCTCTGAGATGAGGAGGGTTTGTGGATCAGAGTTTGAAGACACTCCCAGAGACTCCTAGGCACTCTGTGTCTGAATGGAATCTGTAGCTGGCTTCCCAGGAGGGAACTTTGGGCTCGTTGCAAGCTAAACAGTCTCAGTCTGTGAGGCCACATGCCAGAGGCCCAGTGTGGGCGGAGAGGGGCTGAGCTGCCCTCTGAGTCTTCTTAGGAGGACAGTGGCCATGAGCTCCCGGGGCCCGTAAGAAGAGGTCACACACACACGCACCATGAGGCCAGCCTCCCTGGAGCAGCCTGCACCCTTGGGCTCCAGAAGATACTGTGGGCAGCTGGAGGGAGGAGGGGGGAAGAGAGAGAGAGAGATGAGGGTTTCTGCCGGCTGTGAGGTTTAGTGACAAAATGTCAGCTTAGAACCTTGGCACCTGAGTGAGAACGTTATCAGGAACACTGGGTCCCTGGAGGCTGGGCTAGAGCTTAGGCTGGTGACAGACTTTTCCACCCCAGGAAAGGGCCAGGGCCTAGAAGGTCTGTTCCTCGGGCAGCTTCCCTCCCTCTTCTCTCCACACACGGCTGCTCTGTGAGGTCCCAGGAGCTCTACCTGACCTGGAAAGGGGGTGCCAGGAGGACTTGAGGACAGAACACTGGGTACTCATGGGAGGTCTCATTACTGCTGTTTTCTTTGGCCCTCCAGAAGCAGATGCCTTAGACCACTGTGGGCACTCCCCTGTGGACAGGAGAGAACGCCAACAGAGTCTTTGGCAACTGAAGAGCAGCAAAGTCAGAGATGACTGGAGCTATCCCACCCTAGTGATCCCAATTCTTCTCCCCACTACCATCAGTAGCTGCTGCAACATCTGCAAACTCACCAGAAAGACAAGGCTTAGTGGCTGCCAAAGAATCTCGGGAATCTTGAGTCAGCTCTGCCTTGAGAACTAAGGTCTGAATCCTGTTAGCCTAGAAATGGCCTGAGCAAGAAAGCCCATGCGACCTGAAAACACCCCCAGATAACCAGGTGCTGAGAAGAAGGCAAGGCAGGAAGTGTTAGCAGGACCGAGTGACACCAAGGCGTCGACCAGTGTACCCAGGGCTTCCTGGGCAGGCGTGGTGGTGGTCACTCAGATCTGAGCCTGACCTTGCCCGTCTCCCAGTGCTCTAAAGCTGCACTTTACTCCTCTGCAGGAGGGAACAGGGCAGAGGGTTCTCAGGCAGCATAAGGCACATGGGAGCTGCTTGGCCGTCCCTGGGGCAGAACCTGGAAGGAGACTATTGGAGTTCTCCATGCTAGGTCAAGAGTGGAAAACAGGACTGTCCCCTCTCTTCTTGGCAAGAGTCAAGAGTCAGTGCACTGAACGCCACTCCCAGATGACCACAGGCACGTTGGGTTGACAAGAGAGACGCCAGCAAACGCATTGCTAGAAACGCTGGAAAAGCAGATGTTCAGTCAGTTCCATAAGACTTGACCTTGGCTATTGTTGGATTTTGTTTCTTGGGAATGGCCCACACCCAGCTGTTTCCAGGACTTTGTCCTGACTCTGAGCATCTAGATCACTGCTGGCAATGCTTGGGGGAACCATATGCAGTGTTGGTGGGGTCAGCATGTGCAAGGCAAGCATCAAACTCACTGTACAGTCTGTCAGCAAGGTAAAGGCAAGCATCTACATCTCTCCGACTCATCTACAGTGACATCTACAGTCTCTGTCTCAAGCGTGCACTTGTCCAGCCTCTGTGCACATGGATCTCAGAAACTGACTGTCACCCGCTGGCAGAATTGCATTGTCCTTCCCAGAGGACCTATGAACACAGTAAGAGCAACAGACAGGGTGCCACACAAGGAACAAAGAGCTGATACCATCTAGTCCTCCCCTCAAAGAGCTGCCGACCCGAAATGAAGATTCTCGGCTTAGTCAGTTTTGTCCAGACGGTCTTTGTACACCTACAAGCAGTGGCTGAGCAGGGCGCTAGGCACGACGTGGCTGCAGCTGGTTCTGTCCCTGCTCGCTGAGTGAGGGCAGGATGGAATGGGCTTCCCCTCCTCCTTTACAGCCACCTAGTCCATCGCTGGAAGCCGAGAGCCCTCAGCCTCCTGGTGCTGCAGACAGACAGGTTTTTCTTTCCTGCTTTGTGGATCACACCAGATGATGCTCAGGGGTCACTCCTGGCTTTGCACTCAGGAATTACTCCTGGCAGTGCTCGGGAACCATATGGGATGCCGGGATTGAATCTAGGTCAGCCGCATGTAAGGCAAACGCCCTCATCCTGTACTATTGTTCCAAGAGATTTTCTCCATCCAAACCCCCCCAGCCCCTCCCTCTACACTTCCCTAAACGTGACATTAACACACCCAAAGCCTGCAGCATATTCTCCACTTGCTTAGAGGCTCTAATGATGAGCAGCTGATGCTCAGTAAATGTTTAATTATACAATTTCTTTACACTCCTGAATAAATAACCCAAATCAAGCTGTCTCTACCTTGCAGGTTGATCGCTTTTTTCCTTCTCAACCAAGAATTCCTTTCCGCTAATGAGATGTCATTTTATAATATAGTCTTAATTGTTCCACACAAGTGGCTGGTGCCGGGTGGTGTTGGGGGCGGAGCACCGTGGGCCTTTATGCAGGTTAGGGCCTGCTTCTGCTGCGCAGCAAAGTGGAAGGCAACCGGAGAAGCCATTACCAGTACGCTTCTGGGTGGAAGGTCAGCCTTGAAGAGATCACACAAAGATGACTGTAAAGGACCCAGACATGGGGCGCGAGATCCTGGAGGTGAAGCCAGGCCAGCAGAGAGAAGGGTGGCCTGAAGGGACGCACTGAGAGAAGCAGGCCCTTGGGAGGGGCAGAGTTCAAACTCTGGGTGGAAGCACTGAGCACCTCAGCTGGCCATGGGTTGGATCACTGTTGTCAGAGAGGAGCCGGAAGGGGTAGCAACAGAAGCAGTTGGGGAGACACAGGGGACCAGTAGGGGAAGCTGAGCCAACTGCAGGCAGGCCCACACCTGGGGGCTGTTGGAGGCTGTCCTCAGGTCCTGTGACACTCTTCAGCCCTGCCTGGGGCTGCTGTCTTTCCCCAGCACCGCTGCCAAGGGACAGGCACGACTCCTGCTCTCCACAACCTCCTTCGCTCTGCTTGCAAGTGAAGGCAGGTGGTCCGGACTGCAGAGTCCTAAGGGACAGGCCCAGGCACAGGGGCCAGGCTCCAGGGAAGGTCCTTTTCACACCAGTGAGGGCAGGATGGGGAGCTGAGTGGTTGGGAAGGTAAGGCTAGCTGTGGTGCCATCTTTCCTCGCGTGCCCTCTCTGGGCCAAGCTCTGGGCCACGCATGTGAATATCCAGTCTCTCGTGGATTCTGAGGCTGTCTTCATTTACTGGTAAGCAAGGAGATTGAGGGTCCTGAGAGGAGAAGTCGTCTGCCCAAAGTACCAGAAATTTCTCTCTCTCTCTCTCTCTCTCTCTTCCTCTCTGCCTCTCTCACCTCTGTCTTTGTCTCATTCTTTCTCTTTCCTCTCTCTGTCATCCTGAGCAAGACCAAAGGACTCAGTAGGACTGGGGGTAAGGTGGAAGGAACTGTTTCAGTGCAGGTGTTTGAGGAAAACCAGCAATCACAGACATGTAGATGCCTAAGAGAGATGTGAAGAAGTGAGGTCTCTTCTCTCTCTGTCTGTCTGTCTGTCCCCAGCGTGATGTGATACTTGGGTGAAGATGAGAAGTTTGTGCAGCCAAACAGAGAAACCAGCTGGGAAGCTAGTCTCTGTAAATTAGGAAGCCAACTTATTTCTCAACACAGCACAGCTATCTGGATGGTGACAAATGCCCCCCGACTTGGTCATGTGACTTACTCTGTTTATTACACAGGGGAAGAAGTTATATTGTATAACTAAGCCAAAACCTCAAGAGGCTTTATGATTTTTATCCTCATTCTCCTAGATTACTTCCATGTGAATATTACATGAAAGGGCCTAAGCATAGCTCGGAGGTCTATGGTAGGGGCTGGGAGAATTCCAACATGACTGCAGGACCTCCAGGTCCAAGGAGTCAGGAGCACTAGGTGCAATGAACAGAGAAGCTTTGTGAGGCTTTTCACGCTAGGGGAAGCTATGGAAAGTCAGCAGGGAGCTGAGGTGTATTCGGGGTGATGGCAGACTTCCTCGGGGTGAAGAGGGGGAGTGTGATACTCAGAACTCAGAGCTTGAGTCCACTGGGCACTGTGAGAGCAGGAATGGGAAGAGTCAAGGACACATGAGAGCTCAACTTTGGGGAAAAACACTTATGGTGTCCCAGAGTAGCTCCTTGAATGCCTCATAACTCTAGAATGTTCACGTTGTCCATGCACGGCTTACTAGGCTATGTCCGGAGAGAGGCATGGAGTGATCCGACATCACAAGACAGTCATGGCAGAGGCTTTGCTGAGGCCCTAAGTCAGCTTTCTGTGGGGAAGATATAGCCCCACCCTCAGGAGCCGGGTGTCTGAGTGGACCAGGAAGGCCGGATGAGGGACAGCGCAGGCAGTCAGACCACAGATGCTGGGCAGGCACAGAGACTGTACGTGCTATTTCATTTCATGAACTTTTCTAGTTACCCTGACGTGCATTTTACTTTCAGTTTACAGATACTTCTTATCTAAGGATGGGGTCTCCCGCCTTTCTGCTGTATATATTTCTTCTCTCCCTCTCTTCTCTGCGTTGTCTCCTAGAAAGGACTGCTGGTCAACCCATGGCCAACTCCGGGCAGTATCTTCTGCCTCGGTCTCTCATGGTAGAGCACATGCAAGGTCCTGGGTGCTCTCCAGCACTGCCTGGTAACCCTTAAGCACCAGTGCTCGTCAGCACCAGGCTGAGTTCTGCCAGGAGCTGTCCATCTATATAAAAGTAATCTTACAGCTAAATACCAGAACTGTCTCATAGGCCTATAATTCTATGAGAACCATCTGGCCTGGGCTCAGCTGGAAAGTTTATATGTCACATTGCCTGGGGTCATGACTGCAATCACCCAGTGACTCAGATAGTGCAGGATGATCAAAACTGTCCTCAGTCAGACGTCTGGCAGTTGCTTGACTCAGCGACTCAGTTGGGGAGGCTCATCTTTGCTCCGTGTTGATGCTCCGAGCTATGCTCAGGCCCTTTCATGTAATATTCACATGGAAGTAATCTAGGAGAATGAGGATAAAAATCATAAAGCCTCTTGAGGTTTTGGCTTAGTTATACAATATAACTTCTTCCCCTGTGTAATAAACAGAGTAAGTCACATGACCAAATAGGAGTTTTCTCAATTATACACAATTGTACAAAGGAAACGGGTGGGGGCTAGAGTGATACCAAAAGCAGGTGGGTGCTTACCCTACATGCAGATGACCTAGGTTTGACTTCCGCTATCCCATATGGTCCCCTGAGCACCACCAGGATTGATTCCTGAGTGTAGAACTCAGGGTAACACTTGAGCATTGCCAAGTGTGTGGTCAAAAAACAAAACAAAAGCGGGGATGGTGGCAGCCATATTGCCACAAGGGTGGAAATATTGCTTGCAACTCCTGCATCCCAACAAGACTGGTTTCATACCAGTCTTTGGTACCATGTCTAATCTCCACCCTAGGGAAGCAATGGCCCTTGGTGAATGCCTGTAAGGCTCCAGGAAGTAAAAGGTGGGGGTGGAAAAGAGGAATTTGAGTAGTAAATTCACTAAACTCCAGATGCATCTGTTTAACAATTTGATCAGACATATATGAATCTGCAATTAAGGGAACAGATCTACTGGATCAATCTATTGTGAGTCAATACTGCATAGATGATATAAAAAGACATATGACTAGATAACACTAATCAGAGTGTGCTTGTATAGTGAAGTTATCACAGATCTGACCCTGGAGCACATCTATAATAATATATCAAAGAATTCAGAAGGATTCTTTCAGAGAAGAATAGTTTAGGAGCTAAGAGGAAAGAAACCCGAATCTATTGTTCTAGCATAAAAGTGCATAAAACATCTCAAGAATTAGCAATTCACTTCATTAAAGCAGCATATAATAAAATAAAATGAGGACCAGAAATTTTGTTTCTTTCATGACAAAAATGTGATCCCAATCGGGATGACCTTGCATTTGGTGATAGCTTTCAGGTCACTGAAGACTCCGTTCACTGAAGGCACAATTCATAAAGGGAATGAATGAACATTTTACACTATAACGATGAATGACTACAGCTCAGTGAAACAAGTTGCTTAGGGAATCAAGAGATAGGCTATAGACTAGGGGAAAGTAGCGAAAAATCAGGAGTAGATAAAATGAAATATTTAAAATGTACAAAAATTGTGTATATTTTATGCATACTGAGCAACGTTAAAGTCATGTGCACGGAGAAAGACCTGAAAAGACCCTAACTTTACCTCTTGCTGATCTGTAGTAGAAGCAGAAATGAATATTAAAGCATCATGGTCAAAATAATTTGCTGAAGTGTATTCAAAGAAATGCTTTACCAGAGCCAGCCGGCAAATATTGAGAGTGGTAATTATCATTAAATAAAGGGCATGTCTTTGAAAAAAGGGAAAAAGGAACACCTTGGCTGAACTCTGTTTCCAAAGATAAAAGAGAACAGGGTGGGTATTTAGGCCAAGATACTTTGAAGTCAAATATTGAATGCTGTGTCTCGCTGCTCCTTACTATAGAGGATGAAAGCTAAATGAGAAAACTTGTTAAGCAAAAGGTTAATGGAACTTGAAGATTTGTAAAAGCCATAGCCTATCTTTATTGTAAAATATGAGCAAATGTGTTGTAAAGGAGAAAATATCAATAGTGTGGCTGGAAGATCACTTGGTAGGAAACCTGGGCTTGGCTCTGTAGTTCATCAATATTCTCAGCAACAATTAAAGTAAAAACGATATTGTGCTGGGGAAGACAGTTCCAGTTGGTACGAGAGGAGACAAATAGGAAACAAAGTAAAGGGAGCTGGTAGTCTCCAGAATGAAATAACAAGGATCCGTGACCTAATTCATGGTATCTTTTGGGAGGAAGGGCACTCTCAATGGTGCTCAAGGTTTATTCTTGGATGTGTGCTCAGGGACCTCTTAGTGGGTTTGGGGACCATATGCGATGTCGGGATTGAACCATAGTCAGGCACATGCTTGATCAGCTATACAATCTCCCCAGTCCTATTTTATGTTATCTTTCAAGTAAAGGGAAAAATAACTCTCAAAGTGGTTCACATATTGTTCTTGTCTCCAAGTCTTGTATTGGCTACCAGCCCTTGAATAGTGAAACAACCTGTAAGAAGTAAAAAGTTTGGAGGAGTCAAAAATATAATCTCCCAAAGTACTGCCAAGAGTATGAAAAAATTGGAACTTTCCTACATTGCTGGATGAACTATAAAATGGTTCAACTACTCTGTAAAATAGTTTTTCCTTGTCTGAAAAAGTTAGAAATTAAATTATTATGTGATCTTACAATTTCATTTCTATATATATAACCAAGAAATTGTAAACAGAAAATCAAATTAGCTACGTTCAAAACTTATTTTCATAGCAGCACTATTCACAAAATCAAAAGAAATAGCTCAAATGTTCGCAACAAATTAAAAAGAATACTTACATAAATTTCAGTACACATAAAGAACATAATGTTATTCAGAAATGAAATCAGAGTATGGGGGCACAAGGTGAGTTGTCACAGAAGGAAAATGTTTGTCTTTCATGTGGCAATCCCTAATTTGATCCAAACCACCACATATGGTTCACAGGGCACCACCAAGATATTTATTTTAAAGTGATAAACTTGTTTGAGAATAACGTAGACGTAGTAATTGCAACAATATTGTGAAAATGTTTTCTGATACAGAGAGAAGGGGAAAGAAAAATGGGTAAATAAAATAAAAATGAAGTCAACTATATGGTGAAAGATAAAATCTATAATTCTCATGGCAAATTAGTAATTACATATTTTTATTTAATTGACCCAAATACAAGATAAAAATAATGCAATATATTTTAGATCACTATCACTATCTTCCCGTTAATCATCTATTTGCTAGAGCGGGCACCAGTAATATCTCCATATGTCCTGTCTCATGCTAGTAGAACCCAAAGGCATCTGCTTGCTCCAGGAACATAGAGAGCCTCAAACCATTATATTACATCACTGGAATGACCTAATATAAATGTTACTGGTATTTGGCATATCAAATACTACACTAGCAGCTTGCCAGGCTTGCCATGTGAGTGGCATACTGTTGTAGTCACCTCTAAATAAAGCATTTATAGATGAACCGCGTGGCCACTAGTGGCGCGCTAGCCAGGCTGTGATAGTCTGGTCTGCTGGGAGGAGTTGTGAGGAGAGGGAAGTCCAGATGTGGAAAATGGCGGGCCCCATGGAGTAGGGGAGGGTGGTCTGGCTTGTTGCGAGGCTCTGCTGGGGTGGCAGGCCAGGGCTAGAACCCGCCATGCCTCCCGGGCACCTCACGAGCAGCTGGGCACAGGAAGAGCAAGGAGCAGCTCTGCCCCATGTCTGAGAGTCTCTGGTTCAGCATACCTGGGCCGGATTGAAAAGAAACTGCTGCAGGGTGGCTGTCGATGATCCAGGCTGTGATAGTCTGGTCTGCTGGGTGGAGTTGTGACGAGAGGGAAGTCCGGATGTGGAAAATGGCGGGCCCCATGAAGCAGGGGAGGGTGGTTTGGCTTGCTGTGAGGCTCCGCCAGATTGGCAAGCCAGGGCCAGAACCCTCCATGCCTCCCAGGAGCCTCACGAGCAGCTGGGCACAGGGAGAGCAAGGAGCAGCTCTGCCCCATGTCTGAGAGTCTCTGGTTCAGCATACCTGGGCCGGATTGAAAAGAAAATGCTGCAGGGTGATATTTTAGATACAAAAGATATATTTTATATTTTTTATTTTAGATACAAAGATAAAATCTTACTTAAATACGAGTAGGCTTATACTATATTGTATTAATGATTTGATTTCTTTATTTACATAGATTGAAATTATATAGCAATCCATCATTACAAGTTGACTTTTACGATTTTATTTTCTGATAATTCCATTATCTATTCCTCTTAGTTTTTTTGTAGCAAGAAATATAGAGTAAATTTATTATGTGCTTGCTAAGAAGGGCAGGCTGGAGGGGTGAGAGGAACATTGGAGAAAGAATATTACACTGGTGATGAAATTAGCTTTGGAACATTGTATGCCTGAAACAACTTTATTATGAATAACTTGTAAATCATAGTTCTTAAGAAACATAAATTTTTAAAAATATTAAGCACAATAATAGAGGGTCTTTGACTCTTTAATGGCAGTGGAGGTGCAGACACTTTGTTCACAAAAGGCATAAGCTTTAACACTGTTACAACCATGTTGTCATAACCGCAATTTTAAATATTGGAATAAATCTGCATAGCTAAATTGAAATAATGCTATAAATCAATATTATACAATAAATAAATTTACAAATACAGACACAAGGTGGATGATTTGACTTTATATGAGTTTCACCTCAATAATTTACTGTTTGAGGGAAGCATAGACCATCCATGTGCTGGTGAAACTGGTCTGTATCTTGACTATGTTGTTGGTTAATGAGAAAACATTATGTGGAACTGAATGCATATGGATATGCATTCACATACACACACACTAACACACTAGGAAAATTGAAGATACATGGATTGCATCAACAGCAATGTGAGTATACCTTAGAGTAAACTGGAAAGCATACATGAACTTTTTTCTGTTATTTTTAAAGCTACATATAAACGTATAATAACCTTGAAATTAATTTTTTTAATACATCCTTTCCTAAGTTCCATTACTTAAAACAAAAATTTGGTGAAAAAAATTCAGAGTTCGCTTGTCCATTGATTTACTCACCAAATGGTCCTCTTACTAAAGTTTTCTGGAACTTAAAAACACCTGAATTTTATCTCCCAAGTATGCTCTTCATTTAGTGACACAGAATTTTTCTCATATTTCTTAACTACATTATCCTTTAGACTTGAGGCTTTGCTTAGCCTCCTAAAATTAATCCTTCTTTCAGCGTCAAGTATAATATCCAAAACACAGACTCAACAAAACTGAAACATGAGCTCTCAGCTATAACCACGGAAACTTTGTAATGTGTCTGTCAAATTGGCAGGCAGGGATGGGTTGGGTTTGTGGGGAGAGAATCTGGGAACACTGGAGGAGGGAAGTTGACACTGGTGGTAGGATTGCTGCTGAGATATCATAAGTCTAAAACTCATATCAAAAACTTTGTAAATTAATCCACAACATGTAAGAGAGGGAAGAGAGAAAGAGAGAGAAAAGAGATGGAAAAACTGTCATGGAGGCAGGCTAAGGGAGGCAGGAGGGTATCGGGGACATGGTGGTAGGAGGTGGGCACTGGTGGAGGGATGGGTGCTGGAACACTGCAGGGCTTGAAACCAAACATAAACATTTTTGTAATTGTCAAAAATAAATAAATAAATGTAAAAAAATAAAATAAACATTCACTTGATCACTTGAATCCCGTTATTCATCGATTTGCTCGAGCGGGAGCCAGTAATATTTCCATTGGACCCTATCATGTGCCAACGTAGCCCAATGGCATCTGGTTGATTCAGGAATATGAAGAGCCTCAAACCGTTCCTTCAGGGTCTTTACAAGGAAGTCTGACCATCTTGTAGGTGGACGGCCACGTGATCTTTTGACGTACCCTGGGATCCAGTTGGTAACGGCTCTAGTCCAGCGGTCAGCTCCAAATCGCATTACATATCCAGCCCATCTGATTTTCGATGCCTTGGCAAACGAGACAGTGTCCCTGATTCTGGAATAGCGATGAGGTCAGAACTCCAGATTTCTTCTCTCACTTGAGTGAGGCGTGATATTCCAAGCATAGCTCTTTCGATTCCTCTTTTGGGAGACCGGAAGCATTCTCATCCTGCTTTCGTAGGGCCCAGGTCTCTGAGGCCTATGTTAATGCAGGGAGAATGGTGGAGTCAAAGAGATGTGCCCAGAGCCGGAGGTTCTTTGTCCTTTTAGCTATTTCTTCGATGCCTTTGAAGGCATTTCATGCTGCTCTCTTCCTCCTGCACAGCTCATGTTTTAGGTCAATCATCTTGTTGACTTCTCGACCTAGGTACACATAACTGCTGCATTCAGTGATGTCTGTTCCATTGAGAGTGAATGGGGCCTCAGGAACTAGTTCATTTCTCATGAACATAGTTTTCTTCAGATTCAGCTGTAGACCTATCTTTCCACATTCTCGGTCAAAGTCAGCCAGCATTTGTGCCGCTTGGCTAATGTTTGGTGTTATTAGAACGATGTCATCAGCGAAGCGGAGGTGGTGTAGTTGTCGACCATCTATCTTCACTCCCATTCCTTCCCATTCTAATTGTCACATGATGTTCTCGAGGGTGGCGCTGAAGAGTTTTGGTGAGATGGTATCACCCTGTAGAACCCTTCTTTTGACATCAGTGATCACTTCCTTGTAGAATGGTGAGATCCTGGTGGTGAATCCATAATACAGCTCAGGAAGGATTATGATGTATTTGGTTTGAACACCCTGTTTGGCTAGGGCTTTGATGACCACTTCAGTCTCCAGAGAATCAAAGTCTTTCTTTAAATCAATGAACATGAGGCAGAGTGGCATCTTGTACTCCCTACAAACCTCAGTGAGCTTGGTTATTGTGTAGATCTGGTCGATTGTGCTGAATCCTTTTCAGAAGTCAGCTTGCTCGCATGGTTCTCCTTCATCTAGTGTTCTGCCAATCCTGTTCAGGATGATTCATGTAAACAGCTTGTAGATGACAGACAACAGGCAGATGGGGTGATAGTTGCCGATGTTGTGAATGTCTCCCTTCTTCAACAGTAGAACTGTCCTGCTGATTTTCCATTGGGAGGGCACCTTGCATTCGGATAGGTAGCGTGTGAAGAGCAGAGCTAGTGTATTGATGAGTGCGGACTGCAGATTCTTCAGGTGTTCGGGTCTGACTTTGTCTGGGCCTGGTGCTATTCCCTTCTTTATCGACGAAATGGCATGTCACATTTCAAAAGGGAGAACATTGGGAATGACATATCCATCCTGTGGAATTTGGTATGTGGGCAGGTGAACGTGGGTATCAAAGAGATCTGAGTAGAAGTCATAGATAATCTTCTCAATTGCCTTTCTGGAAGATGTGATAGATCCATCAGGACTTCGGAGGGCAGTCATCTTGGTCTTATAGTTGGTGAAGGACAGGCGGGTGGTGTGTATGCTTTTCCGGCTTCTGCTGCATCTTCCAGTATTTCTGCTCTTCTGTCTTTGAGGTCTTCTTTTATTGCTTCTCTGCACTGCTTTGCAAGCTTGGACATTAGCATTTGGTCTTCTGAGGTTCGCCCCTTGCCATGTTGGCCAAAGAGCTCGAGAGTTTCTGAAGACAGGCATCCTTTTGTGTCTTTCTCTCTCTCAGCATTCTTCGCTCAATCATGGAGATGCTGAACCAGTCAGTTGCATTCTTCATCGATGTCGTCAATGATGGTATCTTCCCATGTTGCTGCAATGGTGCCAAAGAATTCCCAGTTGGTTGTTGTTCTGGGAGTTCTCTTCTTAAACTTTGAAGCCTTTTCTCCCCCATTGCATGAAGTAAAATTTTTCATGAAGGAGACAGTGGTCCGATCCTGTTTGGAATTTGGGGATGACAGCAACATCGGTCATACAAAACCGTCAATTGAAGATGATGTGGTCAATTTCATTGTGGAACTGTCCACCAGGAGATTCCCTTTTTGCTCTTTGGCCTTTTCCTCCTTCTGGGTAGGACTCATTTAGGGTGAGATCCTCTCTCTTTTGGTGGGAGACTCAGGCTCTTTTGTATGGTGTAAGCTCACACCAGAGCTAGAGTTTGTTCATTATATTGGAGTACGGTAGAAGAGCTTTTGTAATATTAAAAGCCTTTTTTGGAACTGCACCGTACTCGTGAGTGTTCATCTGTTCCCCGGCATCCTCAGAGGTAGAAGAGAACTTCTGTCCTGACACTGTCGGGGACCCCGCGCCATCCCCGACAGAGAAGTGCAACATAAAAAGATGAAGTCCGGCAAAATCTAGGTCTCCCTCATTTGTCCTGGGGCCTGCTGGCCAGGGCCCCTGACATCTGGCGCCCAACATGGGGCAGCTTTGTCCTAACACCGGACCAGATACACCCAGCAGAGCTGAAACCAGCTTTCTCTGTTGAACCCCCCTGCATTCCACGGACCACGAGAGTGACTTCTGACCCGAGTCCACCATCCTGATAGAGCCTCAGAAGAAACCACAGAAACCCCTACACCTTGCTGGCAGTGATCTTCACCATCCACACTCTGCAGCTCGTAAAATCTCTACCCGAGAGATTAAGCCTGTCTCCAGCCTGGCTTGTCAGAAACTCAGCCTACAAGGACCCACCCTGCAGAGACCCACCCTTCAGAGGAGAGTATTTCAAGCCCAAGAATGCTTAAGTCACAGACGCAGATACACCGGCAGAGCAGAAACCAGCTTTCCTCGTTGCGCACGGCTGCAATGCGGCCACACAATTTACCTCCAAATTACCATGAATATTATACCCACCCATCTGAGAGAGCCCTACAAGGTAATGAGAGTATAGCGCCCACACGGCAGAGCCTGGCAAGCTGTCCAATGCATGTTAAATATGCCAAAACCAGTACAAAAATGTTTATTTTCCTGACCCCGAAACAGCTCTTAATACGGCTGCAGTAAAAAAGGCAAACAAGCAGTGCCTGATAAAATTTCACAGCCAAACCTAGAACTGAGCATTAAATAGAGGCAAAAAGGTACACATGACAATCCTTTAATGTATGTTCTGTAATCCATAGTCTGGAGGGGAAGGAAAAGAGAAAGAGAGAGAAATGGAAAGAAATAAGGAACCTGCCATGGAGCAGGGATGGGGAGGGGGAGGGAACCGGGACGTTGGTGGTGGGAGATGGGCACTGGTGGCGGGATGGGTGCTGGAACACTGTATGACCAAAACCCAAATATGAACTTTTTAATTGTATATCTTTGTAGTTGTAAAAATAAAAATTTATAAAAAAAAATTTCACGGCCAACCTAGGCTGCCAAAACAAAGGACTAAAATGACTGTCTGTACTTTCAATGCACGTACACTGGCATCGGAAGCATATATTGAGGATCTGATGGTGCAAGCGCAAAAGATCAAGTACGACATCATTGGTCTACTGAGACAAGGAGGCATCAGTCACCTCATGCTGTATTTGGCACCGGAGAAGAATTATTCCTTGGAACATGCGACGAAAAGAGGCGTCAGTGGCGTTGGTGTCCTTGTTAACATAAATATGGCAGTCAACATTGATTCATTTGAATGCCTAACAAACCGAATAGGATGATTACACTTGAATAGATGGGGCCCACTGCCAGCAATTTCTATCTTCATTGTGTATGCACCAACATCCACATACAAGGAAGATGAAATTGAGAAATTCTACATGGAACTGGAGGAGTTCTATAAAAAAAGATCACACCTTCTACAAGATCATAGTCGGTGATTTTAATGCCAAGATTGGACTAAGAAGATAGACTGAAGAACTCCACATCGGGACCCATGGCCTAGAATGGAACAAACAGGGTGAGAGACTATCTGAGTTCATCATGTCCACCAAGACCATTCATGGAACTCACAGTTCCAGAAGGCTGAAGTGAAACGTTGGACACGGAACCTCCTGGTGCACAGTTCCACAATGAAATAAACATTACTCAGATCATAATTTATTCCAACAAAAAATTTTATTCTGTACTTAAAATTATAGTTTTCTTCCAAGCTTACTTTATGGTTATATTGGTACTTACTTTTAGATGAAGCTGGTTGGTCCAGTGCCCAATGACTTTGTACTCTGTACTTTTGTCAATTATTTGATACTGGAAGAGATCGTAACGGCCAGGAGCATCTCCATTTTCGTTAAAAGTCACGGGTGTCCCAACACTGCCTATAAATGTTTAGGAGACAATGAATAAATTTTTAGTAAGACAGCAAAAAAAAAACCACCTTTGTAAATCATAGTTCTTTAATAAAAAATTAAAACACTTAAAAATAAAATAAAAACACTATAGCTGTAAATTGTCCATCTCGGCTTGAATGACAACTCATTTACCATATTTACACTTTAAGTTTGGAGAAGAAAAAGAGAAACATTATTTTTTGTTTAATGTATCCTTTCCCGCCAAGGAAAGCATAATGAGGGACAGTGTTTTTAGGAATAAACCTTTTTCACAGGATATAAGCAAAGGAAGACTAGTTCGGGGTTGTTTCAGTGTGTCTGACTTCCAGTCTGCTGAGGAGAGGCCACACAGAGGGAGTGGGGGGCTGAGTGAGGGGCCGGCAATTTAACTCAACTGAGACCCTGGGAATCTGCTTCCTCGCCTCTGACCTTGCTTTCCTCGCATTTGCTCTGGAAGTGAAATTAGTTCCTTATTTTTAAAATTTGCTTATTTATTTTTCTTCTTGGATCACACCCAGCATTGCTCAGGTATTACTTCTGGCTCTGCACTCAGGAATTGCTCCCAGCGGTGCTCGGGAGACCATATGGGATGCCGAGGATCAAACCCAGGTTGGCCTCATGCAAGGCAAATGCCCTACCCGCTGGACTATCACAGTGGCTCAATTCCTTTTATAAAAGTTCCTTCTAGTTCTAAAATCCTTTGATTCTTCTTGTCTGCCCTAATAAAGCTTAGTTCTGCCACTCTCTCTGTTAGCAATTTAACCCCTCTGGGTCCCAGACAATAGTAGGTACATCTCTCTAAATAATACTAAATAAATAAATACATGAATGAATAATTGAATGACCTGCTGAGAATTTTTTTCAGCACTTTCATTAAATCTGCCAATCAATTTGAAGAGAATTGACATCATTTTATTGAGTCTTCTGACCCATGAATAACACTCATTTATATTTCCACTTATTTAAATCTTCTTTAATTTCCTTTAGCAATGCTTTGCAACTTCAGAATAAAGAGTCAGCAATCGGGGTCTTGGAGAGGGACGAATCTTTCTCACACTATTAAAATTTTTTCATTCGAAGGCATTTATTTTAACTTATCATTCACTGATAATTAATAGAAAAATTACATTTTGTATGTTGACCTTAAAAATCTTACAAAAATTTTTAACTCCCTTGGTATAGAGCTTATTTAAAACTTTTATAAGATTTTTCCAGTTAGATTACATGTTATGTTCAAATAAAGCTTTTGCACTTTTCTTTCAATCTAGGTATCATTGATTTTATTCAAGGTGATATTTGCGAACACAAGTAGCTTTCCCACATGTGTGATCTCAAGCAGGAATTGGCTTTCAAGTTAGAGACGTGTGTGTAACTTCCATAAGAGAAGTTAAAGTGGGTTTTGTAAGTCAACAAGAATTTTATTAAGAGCTTCCTGCAGTGATAAAGTGGCAACTTTAGTGATAAAAATAAATATAATGTTTATGACACAGGCATCTACACAAACTCAAGTCTTAAGAATCACTTATTGGGGTTCAAGAGTTTAAGTCAAGGAGCCAGAAAAGGTCCAAGAAAATCAGATTTTCTATCTGTAAAGCAGCCTCAGTGTGTTCTCTCATTCAGAATTACATTAAGAACAATGGTGACTGAGGAGCTTGAGCAGTAACGCGGTGAGCTAGGGCCTTGTCCTACATGCGGCCAGGTCCAGTTTAATTCCCAGCATTCCTTATGGTCTACTGCTAAATGGAATGCCAAGAATAATTCCTGAGCACAGAGTCAGGAGTAAGCCCTGAGCAACACTGAGTATGGCCCAAGTGTTCTACACTCACCCCCAAAAAAGAAACAACAGAACTGAAATAATAACTCGACTCTATGTTTCACAAGGAAAGCCACATGGAATTTGAGCTAGGTTTATGAGGGTTTCCCAGACAGGGGATCAATGTATGCCCTCCCATCTAATTAAAAAAGACTGTGCATGTGTGTCAGGGTATGCTGGGTGCCCGGAGGAAACCTGGGAGCAGAGCAGGTATCTCGGTGGAACCTCCACTTGTCAGGAAACACTGGGTGTCCTGACAAAATCCAGGAGCAGGGTACAGGGATCTCCTTCTGCTCCAGGGGATTGACAGATGGTAGACAGAGAAAGATGCAAGAATCCAACAAAGTTTCAAAAGTCTTTACTCTCACAGGTTCTGGTATACAATCCAACAATAGGAAAACCCCGGACTTTGGGTTCCTGGCTAGGCCCGGCCACATGTAGCTTTAAAATCTTAGGCCAAGATGGACGCCACCATGTGCTAAGTTCCAATAGAAGAGGAGAGCAGAGGGGGAAGGTGAAAAGGCAAAAGGCAAAAGGGAAAAACACAAAAAGTGTACAGTTTTTGTATCTTTTCAGTTCAGACCACCCACACCAACAGGAAGCAGTTAGGGGCCAAATCTCCCTCAGGTAACTTTTCCCAGGACCTCACCTAGGTCCATTGAAATGTTAATGCTGCCCAGCCAAGATCTGCCTTGAAAGTACCCCTTCAGGGTAGAGTGAGGGAAGGACATGTATCTGTACCAATGGATATTCTACAGCCAGGTATATATTTCTCCAAGCTTTCACAAGATTCTTGTCTTTACTTCATAGTTATTTAAAATATTAGTCTTTAGACTTCTTAGAGAGTCATGCTTGCTTGCTTGGAGGCAAATAGCATTTCTCTCTGGTCTAATTACTTATAGATCCAACATAGCCAGGTAAATATACTGGTAAGATTTAGCCAGTCCCACCATGATTATGGTAGCATGAGAGGAAAATGTAACAGCTAACATAGAATACATGGTAAGATAAACTGCCACATTCAAACTGTCCTCCTATCTACAAAGGGGCCTGCAGGAGGCAACTCCAGGCAAGATGCAGAGGCTCTGGGCAATAGTGTACTGCAACACAAGTGTCAGTCTGCAGGTCAAAGGCAGATGCAGAAACTGGGACTCAAACCCATTTTCTTGGGGCCGCAATAATATCTAACTCTCTCAGGATTCCTGTTGACTGAAGTTTTTACTCAATTACACAGTAAGTGAAGAATTACCTCTTTGGGAATTGCTTTTACCCAAAATCGCTCATCTTTTGAGAAAATACTGTCACCATGACAAAACTCTTCAGTACAAAGTAGCACAATATAGCTCTGTTGAGTGGGCAGAGTGGTGCATAAATGAGCAAGTTCACTCCTGGTAACACATAAAGACCCCTGAGCCCCAGGACTGATCCCTGAACACAAAGCCAAGCATAATCTCTGACCGCTATTGGGTATGACTCAAACAGCTGCTCCCCTCCTCCTGATACCAGAGGACACTATAAGCACTTCATTTTATGAATGAAAATCCGAAGACTAACAGCTTTCATGTGTTTACCCAAAACGTCATTCATCAGACTCAGGAAGTTTAACATTGGAACAACGGTATCTTCTACTGTGCAGATGCTATACAATTTAATCAAGTTCCCAAAATATCTTTCTTAGCTATACTGCTATCTTGTTATCTTCTAGCACAGAATTTTTTTATTCCTCTGTATTATGGACTGGTCTTGTGACCTTTCTTTTCTTTTATTATATTGACATTTTTAACAGTGCAGAGCTTATTTCCCCAAGAATCTCCATTGTTTGGGGTTTATGCCATATTTTCTCATGTTTAAACACAGGCGCTGTATGTTTATCAGGACTCCCTTTGAGCCATCAGAAGGTATGTTATGATGTCTGCACATTTCTGGCGGCAGCAGTGTTGACTATTTGGTTAAAGCAATACCTGCTGCCTTTATCTATGACAAAGTTACTGTTTGGCACTTGGTAGTGAAGAACTAATATGGGAGACACATTTTGATGATCTGTAAATCACCATTTGTCACCAAACCTCCACCTGAGCTTGAGCATCCATTACTTCTTCCTGACTGAACCCAGGATGCTCAATTCAGTAAGGAGGATAGGGTGAAGGGATTACATGAAGGTATGAATTGATTTCCTACTGTTACAGATTTGTCTTCCTTTCATTTCACCATTTATCACTGCCATGGACTCATGGATCCTTAAATTGGTTCTGTCTGATAATCTATTGCAATCATGTACATTGATCCTGAAATCATCCCAAGATGTGACCTGTCACCCTGTTCAGACTAGCTCCTGTCCCTTTGGCACAGTCTTCATGTTCTTTCCACACTCTCCTGCTCACACAAGACATTCAAGATGTTTCAGGTCCATCTTTTATTTCCCGGCCCCAACCTTTCTCTCCCTGTGTCCCCAAGGAGTCCTGATTCCTCTCAGCAGTCCATGGCACTTGGAAAGTAAGATCTTGGGGCCAGAGTGATAGGACAGGGGGTAGGGCGTTTGCCTTGCATGTTACCTATCCGGGTTTGATCCCCTGCATCCTATATGGTCCCCCAAGCACTGCCAGAAGTAATTCCTGAATTCAGAGCCCAGAGTAACCCCTGATCATTACCAGGTATGACCCAAGAAGACAAATAAATAAATACATTTTTTAAAAAAGGTATTGTCTTAGTACTAGAGTGCTACTGGTGAAGCTGTGTTGCTAACCACTTTGCTACCCTGTCTCTTGTGTAGTGCTGGGCTCCTCTCTCAGATCGCATCTACACAGCAGCAGGCAGACAGCAGCATGTCTACATCCTGAAGGTTTGCATTTGAGGGTCTTGTCCTCTCTTCCTCTTGTCTGGTTCCTCCTTTAACACAGGATATTGCTTCTCCCTCTCCAAATGCACACCAAGCTCTGCGGCCATGCCCCCACTTCTGGGCAGGCAACACACATACACACACACATACACAAACACACACATACACACACTACACACACACAGCCTCAGAGACCCATCACAACAGAGACACTGAGTGTGACCTTGCATCAGTACAAGTTCTGAGACCATGTTGATGTAGGTGGGGGAGGGAAGGAGGGAGGGAGGTGAAAATTCTTTTTCTGCGAGGAAGACAAGAACTCTGAGAAAACCCTGGGTAAGGCCTAAGACTGATTTTCCTTTCCAGCAGAGAGCAATTCCTTGCTCAGGCCTTAATGTAGGTGGGCCTCACGAGTGGCTTATGTGAGGCGGGAAGGGGAGAGAAATGACCACTTTTCCCCAGTCACCACTGCTTTCCCGGGACCTGCTGGGCAGGCTAACGACTGATAAAAGGCAAGTCAGCCCTAGGACTTACCCAGGATTTCTTCAGGGTTCTTGTCTTCCTCACAGAAAAAGAATTTTCAGGAGTAGACAAGCAGTGAAGTAGAACAGATTTTATTATGGAGGTTTTAGGAAGGGGAAGGAGGAGGGAAAGAGAGAGAGAGAGAGAGAGAGAGAGAGAGAGAGAGAGAGAGAGAGAGAGAGAGAGAGAGAGAAAGAGAGAGAGAGTACACATCTCAAGAGGGAGATGCGGGCAACACATGTGCTCGGGCAACACATGTGCTCAGGCAACACATGTGCTCGACCACTTGGACTCAGGGAGCATGTGCACCCAGGCAGCATGTGTGTGCCAACCTTTGGTCAGGACGGCTTTTATAGATTTCTCCCCAAGCTACTCCCATATGGGGCTTCAACCTAAGTTGCTAGGGCCGTTTCCAAGGGGAGTAGACTTTGGGGATGGTCTCTTTGAAAATCTTCTTTTCTTGACCTCTGTTCCTGCTGGATCTTCTATCCCGGAATGTAGCCGGATTAAGGACTGGGCAGACAAAGGTTGATCCAGCTCCCTCATGTTGGTTCATGGGTCTCACCAAGTCTTGGTTCCTGGTTCCAAAAGGTGACTTTGGACAGCCTTAGGGCAAGAATTCATTGCCATGTGGGGACGCCCTGTCTGCCTGCCTGCATCAAGATGAGGGCCACCTCCATCCTGGGTGAGGCAACCTTCCATTTAGGGAAATCGACAGAATCAATTGAAATAATCTCTGGAATTAGTGCTATCTTAGAGGGTCCTATGAATGTGTGTGTGTGTCCATGAGTGTGCATCAGAGTAGGGAGAGAGAGAGAGGGAGAGAGAGAGATCTAGAGAAAGCCCTCAGTCCAATAGCCAAACACTTCCCACTTAGAATATCAGACAAAGTGTGATTCTTTGCGTGGAAACTTGGAAGTTTAAATCATAGCCTGGACCAGCACAAGACCCATCCTGTACCTCCCAGGCTGCTACCCAAGATGTTGCCATAGTCCATAGTGAAAGAGGAAGCCTCAGTTTACGCTCATCAGCTGCTGTGAGCAGTCCTGTTTTGGGCCATCATACATTTTTTACTTCCTGCAAATTCCTGGACTTTTTCTGATAAACAGGGAGTTAACAATTATCCATCATAAAATACTGCTCCAGATCTTAGCCTCACTGGGAGGCTAGATGGTGGGAAATACCTAAAACAAATGGCCCTACAAGGATCTGTTAGATCCTTACATCCTTTGGAGGACAGGTTTAGCTATTCTGGGAGTTTTGTTGTTTTGCTCACTCCCAGCTTAATCTACTTAAGTCAAGGTTCATTCTAATGAGACTTCTCTTCTATGTAAACACTGCTAGAGGGTGTGGCAGTTACAGAAGTCACCTTGATTGAATAACTTCTGACTTATACATCTACTAAGACTTCTATGTTTTCTAGATTGGGCACAGCTCCTCTTTATACCCATTGCACCCAGCGTGGGACAGTTAGAATTTACCAGGAGACTACCACCCTGGCTACGTTGAGACTATAGGAAGACTATAGGAAGGATCATACTAGTTTGCTCTAAGCAGGCGAGTGTGACCCTTTCAGTACAGGAGAACAAGATACTCAGAATCACCCTGGTGCAGATAATAAGAAGAAGGACCTTGTGGGTACCATCTAGATTACATGAAGCTCATGAAGTTAAGATGTATTACTTTATATAAGCCCTCTCTCTCTCTCTCCAGTGTTTACATAAGAGATAATCTTGGTAAAAGGATTAGACCTTGGCATAACCTTTGTTTATACCTGCAATAGGGTGTGGCACTACACTCTGTTTAGAGTCCTTTGTTGACATGACCCTCCTGATTGGATTACTTTGGTGTATATAAGGGGACTAACTTGAGGCCCCTTCACCTTTTACCTTTTGTCTTTTGGTTCCTCAGCCTTCAGCTTTTGGCTCCTGTGGCTTTTGGCTTTTGGCTTTTGGCCTTTTGCTCCTTCTTCTGGGTAGGACTCAGATCGGGTGAGATCCTCTCTCTCTTTGGTGGGAGACTTAGGCTCTTCTGTATGGTCTAAGTTTGGACCAGAGCTAAAGTTTGTTCATTATATTGGAGTGCTGTGGAAGAGCTTTTGTACTATTAAAAGCCATTTTTGGAACTGCACCGGACTCGTGAGTTTTCGTCTGTTCTCCCGGCGTCCTTGGAGGTAGAAGACAACCTCTGTCCTGACACTGTCAGGGACCCGGCGGTGTTCCCGACAAGAGTCCACTTTCCATTTAAAAGGGTCTGCAGGAAAACCCTTATCTGTAACTTTCCTGTATTCCCTGTAACACAAGACCCTGTTTTCCTATAAGAACCTCACAGAAAGAGCCAGAGTTAACTTAACCCTATACTAAGTTCCTCACTACTTGGGGAGCTCCTTTTCTTTTCTCTTCTACTTTCCAATAAACTTTTCTACTTTCCAACTCTGAGTCTGAGCATCTTTATTCACTTGTATCACTTGTCTTATATCACTTGTTTTCCCATTGTTCATTGATTTGCTCAAGTGGGCACCAGTAACATCTCCATCCATTGGGAATAAGGTCCATTACTGTTACTGTTTGTTACTGTTTTTGGCATATCGAATACACCATGGGTAACTTGCCAGACTCTGCCATGGCTCTGTGTTCACCCAAGGGGCATCTTTATTACTCAATATTTTCATTCTGAACATATTAAAGAACCTGGAAATCATGAACGAACAAAGACTAGCTGCTGCTTCTCTGCATCAATAGTGTGTGTGTGTGTGGGGGGACTGGGACTGCTCATGTGGTGATTTACATGGTAATTTGTTCATCTTAAATGTGATTAAAAACTTAGCTGCTTGTTATTCCAGCTACATTTTTTGCCTTCTGCATGGCTGTAGTCTCACTTTCATCACAGAATGTCCATTGGGCGGCACTGGCAAAGACGGCATTGCTCAGCTGGGGAGATAGTGAACAGGACAGCTCCCATGGTCCCTGAGACGGCTCAGCTTGGTGGGTGGCTGAGAACAGGCTTACTTCAGGGCATGGGAAGTGCCATGGATGTGTGAGGGGCACCCTTTGGTAATGGCCACAGACCTGCAGTCAAGAGAAGCAAGAGCCTTCAGACCGGAAGTTACTGGTGACCTCTGGGCGCGAGCTCCTGGCTCCCGGGCTCAAAGCCACAGCCCCCCATGCCCCTGCACAACTTCATTCTCTTTCTGCTTTGTTCTCACTAGCATTTGTCATTCTCTGACATTGTGCAGCACTTCCTAACTTGTGTTGTGTAGTGGCCACTTCTATGAAATGTAAGGCCCTGTGCAGGCAGGGGTTCTCCTGTGATCTGTCCACTTTCGTATTCCACTGTCCTTGTAGCAGTGTGCTCCAAGTTGGTAGCATGTGGCCATTGCATGCTTTGTATGATTCAGGCAGATGGAACCAGACAGGGGATTAATAAGTGAGGGTGAACTATTATACATAACATGCTCCATAAAAGCTGAGGACCTACGGCCACAAAGCAACTATTAGTCTCTACCCACCTCCTCTGCCCCACCTCCACCCTCCCTTAATATAGTTCCCTGGGTAAAACAAGTTCAGTTTACTTTAGACAAGGAGGGCTACTACAGTGTGCCCAAGTAAAAGGTGCTGACAGAATAAAATACAAATACAAATAGGAGAGCCCATCACTCAGGGAAGTGCTGGCTGATTGTGTATCAGTACAAGGCCACAGCTATGTAAATAGCCCTGCCTTTGTTCGTAATGCACCTGCTAACTGTCCTTAATGTGCTAGTTAGTGGAAACAATGGCTCAAGTGTCAGGAGTGGGAGCCAGGTGTGGGGAGAAGAAACAGCTCCATCAACTGCAGCCTAACCCCCTCAGACCTCCGAAGGTTCCAATCAGATTGGCATTACTGCCGCACACCACCACACTCCCAGATGGATGCACACAGGAGATAAGCTCGCACAGACACACAAAAGCTCTTTCCGACTTACCTCAGGGTGGTTCATCCACCCGGAACGTGCTCCATCAATGCTCACCTTTCTAGCACACTCTCACTTCCTCTTCAGCTCTTTAGTACTGAGATGCCCAGGGACCACTCCTGACGGGTTTGTACTGGTGCTCTGGTGCCCGCCCACACCAGCGTCACTGTGCTACTCAGCTGCAGGAGTTGTGAGGGCAACCAGGGTCATACCCTACTGGTGACGAGAAGGTGGTTGTGCAGGAGAGAGGGGGAGATACACACAGTGCTGGCAGGGCTGGGGTGGGGAGGGGATGTGATCTGCTGCCAGTGCAGTCTTGTGTTCCATCCCTGGCCACACTCCCAAAGCACCGCCTAGGTGGTTCTGATGGTCCCTAAGCACTGGGAGGCTACGTGTGAATCATCCAGACCTCCACACCTCTGGATGGATAATCAGAGAGTGACCCCTGGAAACCTGAGTTCAATCCCCATCTCTGTTAAACATAAATTTAAAAAAAAAAACCTCAAGAATTTTTCTTAGGCAATTGTAAGATTAATTTATGATGAGAAAAAGAAAAGCAAGCTTAATTTCAGTAGTGCAGATAATCACAACACAATCAGGAACGTTCCCTCACTGCTGCAAGTGGGAGTCGAAGCCCTAGACCAAAAACAGCCCCCACATTCTTGTTGATTCAAAAGCAGACATGCAGAGATACATTTCCACATGTGACAGAACAAAAATTCAACTCTTAAAAGATAGACTAGACAAAAAAAAACAACTATTGGGAAGGAGTGATAGTACAGTGGGGAGGGTGTCTGCCTTGCACTTAAAATAAGATTTTAGTCATTTATTTATTCAGTTATTAAATATATATAATGCTAATTAGTAGTAATACTTTTTGTGTATACAAAGACAAGTCAATTATAATCCTGCAGACAGCTCCAGTCTGTCTAGAGAAAGAAACTATGTGAGCAAAGTAATACAGATACAATAAGTCGAGCTCCCAAAAAGCAAAATAAAAAATGTTTTAAAAAAGTTAAATTCAATGGGTTAAGATGGAAAGAGATGACTGAAAAGCTGCTGTATCTAATTTTACAACTCTGCTTGTCAAAGAGCTTTGGAAGAGCAATCAGCAGCAAGAGAGTTCAGAACTAAAGGGAAGAATCAGACCTTTAATTGGAGCAAGGGAGACACCCAACATTGCTTAGGCACCGCTCCTGCCCTGAAGACAGCCAGCGTGGGGGGCCTAACCGTGCCCCCAGCTCTTTGTGTCGTCTCCCCAGTCCTGAGACTGAACTGATGAGAAACTGGAGAATCATTCACGAGAGCTTGAGCAGCAGGGCAGGGCAGGCCTGGACCGCAGCTGGTGGGGCAGACCCGCTCTACCCCCCCTCCTGTGTAAGAAGCTCCTCACTGTCCAAGGGGCTGCCTGGGCGTGCAAAGAAGATGGAATGAGAAGGTGCCGTTTGCAACTGACCCACCATCAATGTTCTAAATGTGAAACAATACCAGAAATAAAGTCTCTGCCTGAAATAAGAATATTAATCCCCACCCCCCACCCCGCCCAAATGACTAAGACAAACCATTCCTGCAACCTTGAAATCACTTTTAATACTGAAAATAACTTCATAGAATAAATATATTGCCTAGGTTTAAATTCTTGGCAAGCATATAAGCAAACCTACATGCATGATTTTTGTATGTGAAATGACATTCACTATATAACCCTAAAAATTTGAATACATCCCTAAATCTTATTTAAATAACAAATCAATAAATATGGAGGCTGTGCTGCTTTATCAGCCTATGATGAGAACAGATAGATAAATAAATCAGCAGACTAACAAAAGGAGCAAGAAACACATGCACTGATGCTTTGTTTCTGATTACACGGGCTAGTTACAAACCAGATGCATCGTAAATATTCTTGTTTCCGCACTAAGTTGATACAGCTCCTCACTGTGGAGTCTCTTAGCTCACCTTACTGAGGCTAAGGTGAGCACTTTCACTCTTTGCTCAATTCACTGTGTCACGCATTTTTAGGGGTCACACCCAGCAATGCTCAAGCATTGCACCCGGCAATGCTCAGGGGTTACTCCTAGCTCTGCACTCAGGAACTACTCACAGCGGTGCTTGGGGCACCGCATGGGATGCTGGGGATAAAACTCAGATTGGCGCGTACCAGGCCAATGCCCTCCCTGCTGAACTGTCGCTCCGGCCCCTTCATGATGGATTGATACAGTGAAAATGGAGAGGAAGGATACACACTTTCCTGCTCTGGGAATCTGAAAGAGAACTCAGGGTTCACTCCTGACTCTACTCAGGATCAGTCCCAGCAGGGTTCAGCAAATCACATGCCATGCCAGGGATCAAACCAGAGTGGTTGAGTTCAAGTTATTAGAAATCCTATCCAGTATATCAAACCTAAAGACTGTAGAAATGAGCGTCAGGAGGACTGGTCCATGCTAGGAGCTTGCCAGAAGTTATGGAGGACTGCAATTGGGACAGAGAAGGGACCACAATGACAATTATCACAATAGCCATTGGTAATGATTACTCTGGAGAAGAATTAAGTGCTTCATGGAGGCAAATGTTATACTTACTAACCTTTTAGTAAGGGTATTGCAAACCACAGCCCCTAAAAGGTGAGGTTGAGAGAGAGAGAGAGAGAGAGAGAGAGAGAGAAAGAAGCGTCTGCCATACAGGCAGGTAGGGGTGGGGGCAGGAAGGAAACTGGGGGCACTGGTACAGGGAAATGTGCACTGATCAAGGGGCCTGTTGGAACTTTGTTTCACTGAAACCCAATCATGAGCAGATTAGTCATTGTGTATCTCGTGGTGATTCAATTTTAAAAAAAATTAACTGGAAAATAAAAAAACAGTGAAATTAAAATGTTTGTGTTTCTAGGAGTTTTGCCCTGCTGTGTGTGACACTTCCTGGGAGTTGATTTAATGTAGTAGCTGGGGAGGCCCTCGAATGATATATTAATTTATTGACATTTAGACTTATGGGCTCTAAGACATGTTAACTGAATATAATTAAAATTAGCCAAGCTGACCCTTGTTGTCCTCAAACCTGTGAGACAGTTGAGAGAATTTATATTTCTCTGCAATCAAGGGACTGCTTTAGAATTAACCCTATTTCGGGATGCCTGTTTCTACTTCTCTCTGTCAGGGTAGGAGGAAAGAGTATAGATTAGCCATATTTTACTCAAGCTCAGAGGCAGTCTCCTAGCTTACATGCAGATTTGATAATGCAGAGTTTCTCCATGATTGCTGAGGAAGAAGTCAAAAAGGAAGAAAACGAATTACGAGCCAGTGGAGTTTCTACCTGAATTAGATGGCAGGAACAGGTTCCCAGGGAGCAGAGAGATGGTACAGCAGGTAAGGTGCCAGCCTTCCATCAGCCAAGCACCACATGAGGGCCCCCCCCGAGCACCACGGGAATGACCCCTCAGCAAAAAGCTAGGAATTCGGCCTAAGCACTGCTGAGTAGAGCCCAAAAATCTAAGAAAGAAAAGAACTGTGTGATGGATAGAATAATCTCTTCCAGGACTTAACAGATGCAAAAACTTGAAGTCCTAGGCTGGAGAGTCCCCTCTGGTCATCCCGTGTTCCTCTCGCAGCAACCAAAGGTGGAGTATAATACAGCTGCGCTCACTGTTCCCTCGGCAGTGACCAAAGGCGGAGTATAATACAGCTGCGCTCACTGTTCCCTCCAGCAGCGACCAAAGGCGGAGTATAATACAGCTGCGCTCACTGTTCCCTCAGCAGCAACCAAAGGTGGAGTCCCGGGCCTACTATCTACATATCATATCTATCTATCGCTATCTATCTATCTATCCTATCTATCTATCTATCTATCTATCTATCTATCTATCTATCTATCTATCTAGCTATCGCTCTCTCTCTCTCTCTCTCTAGCTATCAATCCAATAGCTACAGCTATCTATCATACTATATCTATCTATCTATCTATCTACTATCTCCCTATCTATCTATCTATCTATCTAATAGCTGGTAGCATATCTATCTATCTATCTACTATCTCATCTATCTATCGATCTATCATCTATCTAACATCTATATTAGGGATCTATCTTGCTATCTATCTATCTATCTATCTATCTATCTGGATCTATCTATCTATCTATCTATCTAGTCTATCTATCTATCTATCTATTATCTATCTATCTATATCTATCTACTTCTATCTATCTATCTATCTATCTATCTATCTATCTATCTATCTATCTCTCTATCTATCTCTCATCTATCTATCTATCTATCTATCTATCTATCTATCTATCTATCTATCTATCTATCTATCTATCATCTATCTATCTATCTATCTATCTATCTATCTATCTATCTATCTATCTATCTATCTATCTATCTATCTATCTATCTATCTATCTATCTGTCTATCTATCTATCTATCTATCTATCTCGCACTCACACACACTCAAACACTCTCACACAATGTGAATAAGTGTGTTATCACTCTAAGTTCCATCTCTTCACCACACTCTCCTGATAAAAAAAAATGAAACACTCACTAGGGAGTTTTTAATGGGAAAGAAAACAGACTCGAACAGAGATGCCGCTGCTGGAAACAGGAATTGAGAGGGAGAGTTTCAGTTACACAAACAGCAAAACTGCACACAAATAATAATATGAGCGTGGTAAGCATGCAAGAATAAAGAACTCAATCCAGAAAAAATAAAGTGATAATAAATGACATGATAATAAATATTTTACAATTGTTATAAACTGAAGAACAATTTAATAAAGCCTAAAGATTGTCACAAGAGAACCTAGACAGAGTGGTAAGACAAAATTTAAAAAATTACTGACATACAGAACAAATTAATGTCAATTCAACATCGTTAGAGAACTAATAATACACTACAAACAGCTCAGAACAGCAAGAAATAGAATAAAAACCACTGAAAATAGCTGTTCGTTTAGAATAAAGTTTGAGGGGGTATTTAATTGCTCAGCCTGCACTTACTAGTGTACAACACTCTTCTAAGCACCTTGCAAAATTGACTGTTCATCTCAATAAAGATTTAACTAAGTAGATATAATTACAGTCTTCTTTTCTAAAGGGCAATAAGGAGCAAAGAGGCTAAATATGTTCTCTAGAGTCACACAGTTACTATGTGGCAGTCTGGATCCAGAATTATAGCAATAATTTATAATTAATAATTGCTTTTCTATGACCAATAATAATAAATTTATAGTAAATACCATCAACTGCATCTGGCTTACAGTGAGTTGCACAGTATATTTTTAAGTCTCAACAAACATCATCCTAACCATAGTCCCAGGCTAATCCTAGTGCTAACCCTATCAATATGCTAACTCTGACTTAAGCATGGGTATAAACCTACCAAATAGAAATCCTGAATTTCTCATTTAGTCTCACTTCTCTTTTACATTTGAAAACCACAAAATTTACCAAAACACTACATAATCCCAAACCCTAACCCAGCCCTAGTCCAAAGCCTAACCCTAACCAATAATAAACATGGCATTTATTGGTGCCAATCATCCCAAATGTAAAATTCTCCCTATACTTAATTTTTATTTTATGTATATACACAAAAGAGCTAAGACTCAAAACTTCCACAAACTAAACCTTAGTCCTAGGCTAATCCTAACATAATCTTATCAGTTTGTAAAATTTGACCTGCTCCATTTCCAACCTGGGCGGTTCACCCTCCTTAGGCAACCTGGTGGTCCTCCACACCCAGAGGGTCACCATACTGATACCGAATTTAGTGCAACACCTGATGGGCATAGTGCACTATAGCCTAGAACTTCTGAACTCAAGCGATCCTCCAGCCTCAGCCTCCTGAGTAGCTGGGACTAAAGGCGCCCACCACCCAGCAGAGCCTCACAACAAGCCAGACGACCCCCCAACTCCATCAAGGGTCTCCATTTTCCACATCCGGACGTCCCCCTCATCAGAACTCCACCCAGCTGACCAGCCTATCACAGCCTGGCTTGCGCGGTTCATCAATAAATGCTATATTTAGAGATGACTACAAGAGTATGCTACCGGCACGGTAGAGCCTGGCAAGCTACCCGTGTCGTATTTGATATGCCAAATACCAGTAACAATTATAGACCTCATTCCCTTGACCTATATATGTATATATATTTATACATATATAAACATATATCGTATAAATATATATTTATATATGAATACATAAATATATATTATATATGAATATATAAATATATATTTATATATGAATATATAAATATGGTTGGCAAAAGCCTGGATCATCGACACCCACCCTGCAGCAGTTTTTTTTTCAATCCGGCCCAGGTATGCTGAACCAGAGACTCTCAGACATGGGGCAGAGCTGCTACTTGCTCTCCCTGTGCCCAGCCGCTCATGAGGTGCCCGGGAGGCATGGCGGGTTCTAGCCCTGGCCTGCCACCCCAGCAGAGCCTCACAACAAGCCAGGCGACCACCCCTCCCCCCCCCCCCGACTCCATGGGGGCCGCCGTTTCCACATCCAGACTTCTTTCTCATCACAACTCCACCCAGCAGACCAGACTATCACAGCCCTGCTCACGCAGCCTCCAGCGGCCGCACGGTTCATCAATAATTGCTTTATTTAGAAGTGACTACAAGAGTATGCCACCCGCACAGCAAGCCTGGCAAGCTGCTCGTGTCGTATTTGATATGCCAAATACCAGTAACATTTATATTAGGTCATTCCCATGACCTAATATAAAGGTTTGAGGCTCTTTATGTTCCTGGAGCAAGCGGATGCCTTTGGGTTCTACTAGCATGAGATAGGACATATGGAGATATTACTGGTACCCGCTCTAGCAAATAGATGATCAACGGGAAGATAGTGATAGTGATAGTGATTCCCTTGACCTGATGGAATGGTTTGAGGCTCTTTATGTTCCTGGAGCAAGCAGGTGCCCTTGGGCTCTACTTGCATGAGACAGGACATATGGAGATGTTACTGGTGCCCACTCGAGCAAATCTATGATGAAGGGGAAGATAGTGATGTAAAATTTCACCCAAGCACAGACAAAAAACATCCAAATTGCACAAATTTTAAAATTGCCCAATACTTCACTGTTCTCTTAGGTTTCAAACCAACAATACTAAGCACCTAAATGCTACATAATCCCTAACCCTAACTCTAGTGCTAAACCTTACCAATACTAAACCTGACCTTTATTGATGCTAAAAAAAGACAAGCTTTTCTAAATTTCAAGACTGCCCTAAATTTAACTTTTTATTATCAAGTGTGAAAACAGAGAAACCTAATATCTAAGCACACCAAACCTAACTCTAATCCCATCATAAGGCATGTCACACCACTAATTAGCAGTGAATCCCACTGCTAATCCTTTAA
Source organism: Cryptotis parvus (assembly GCA_021461705.1). NCBI lineage: Eukaryota > Metazoa > Chordata > Mammalia > Eulipotyphla > Soricidae > Cryptotis > Cryptotis parvus. Next base: position 118,562 of record JAJIBD010005508.1, on the reverse strand, counting down.
GCATACTCAAGCAAGGGTAAAAATCTAAACTTAACCCTTTTCCTAATCCTAATTTACTGGAAACCTCACTTTACTGATGCCAACCATCAATATTTCTAAATGTAAGGATATTTCTAACTTAAACTTCCATTTCTATGAATGATCTAGAACAAACTACCACCTGAACTCTACACAAACCTAAACCTAACTAACCCCACCCAAAAGGCTATTTCAGGATGCATAGCCTGAAATATGCAAAAGCACAAACTTTCCAATTTGCGAAATTTAATAACCACCCAATCCTTCACTACCTTTGTCAACTGAGAAAACAGCATTACTTCACACCTAAACCCTGCACTTTACCTGGCGCTACCTCTAGTCCTAACCCTGCTGTTAACCCTAACATTGAGCGAGCCTTATTTTATTGATGTACAAAACTACCAATTTTTCTAAAAGTAATGTTCTTCCTATACTTATTTTTCATTTCTGTGAATGAACACAGGAAAAACTATCTCCAAGAATCTCCACAAACTGAACCCTAACCTTAGCTCAAGGCACATCCTATCAAGATACTATGCCTAACCCAAGTATAATAATAACCTAACCCAATAATCCAAATTCAAGAAACTCTCAAAGCTTTATTTTACTTTTTGCCTTGGAACACACCCAAATGCTACACATTACCTAACTTTAATCCTAGACCCTAGCCCTAATCCTAACTTAATAATATTCCATGACTTGAAGGAATGGTTTGAGGCTCTCCATGTTCCTGGAGCAAGCAGATGCCCTTGGGCTACACTGGCATGTGACAGGACGTATGAAGATGTTACTGGTGCCTGCTGAGAAAATCGATGAACAATGGGACAAGTGATACAAGTGACAAGAATAATATGCCTATTCTTAACTTTTATTTCTAAGGATGATCACAGAAAAAACCACCACCTAGAACCTCCACAAAATCACCCCCAAACCTTAGTCCAAGGCTCATATAATTAGGATACTAAGGCAGACTCAAGTAGAGCAGTAACTACCAATTTGCCCAAAATTTGCAATCACCAGTATTTCATTCCCCTATTCATCTTGGAACACAACAATACTTTACACCTAAAACTACACATTACCTAACCCTACCCCTAATCATACTCCAAACCCTAATTAACTGTAAACTTGACTTTACTAATCCCCCAAAACTAACAATTTTTCTAGATTTAATATTCTTCCTATACATATCTTTCTTTTCTTAGGATGAACACCATAAAAACTACTACCTAAAACCGCCCCAAAGGAAACCCTACCCCTAGACCAAGGCTAATCCTAACAGGACACTAATCACAGGCAAAAAGCTACCAAAGAGCCTAAATTTAACAATGGCCCAATACTTCGCTTCCATTTTTATCCTGGAACACAGCAATACTTCACCCCTACACCCTACACATTCCCCTAACCATAGCCCTAGCACTAACGCTTCTGCTAACCAAAACAAACAGGACTCCAGACTTTACTGACATTCAAAATTACCAAGTTTCATAAGTTTAATCATCACTTGATCACTTGAATCCGTTAATCGATTTGCTCGAAGGGCGCCAGTAACATTTCCATTGGACCCTATCACGTGCCAATGTAGCCCAATGGCATCTGGTTGATTCAGGAATATGAAGAGCCTCAAACCGTTCCTTCAGGGTCTTAACAAGGAAGTCGCCATCTTAGGTGGGCGGCCCCGTGTCTTTTGACATCCCGTGGGATCCAGTCGCGGCTCTAGTAGCGGTTGTCTCCAAATGCTTACATGTCCAGCCCATCTGATTTTCGTGCCTTGGCAACGAGACGCGTCCCTGATTCTGGTGCGCGGAGTTTAATGATCTACCAATATTTAACTTGTATTTCAAAGGATAAGCACAGAAAAATTACCACATAAAATCTCAGTAATCTAACCTTAGTATCTAACCTTAGTATCTAAACTTAGTATCTATCATAACCCTAAGCCTGACCCACACAAAATAATTCACTTCTCTTTCATCTTGGAATACAGAATATGTGTGTTATTCCAGACCTAAACCCTAGGGATTACCTAGCCCCAGCCTTAACCTAAATCCTAACCCTAAGAGTAAGCCTGTACTTACTGACACCCAAAACTAATATGTAATGCTCAATTAACTATATTAATGCTCTTCCTCAGCATAACCTTCATTTCTAAGAATGAACACATTAAAAGCTACCACAAAGGGAACTCTAGCCCTAGGCTAGTCTTATTTTTTTTATCCCTTTTATTTGAGCACATTGATTTACAAAGTTCAAAGTTTTTCACAGTACAGTTGTTACAGGTATTCATCATTCAACACCAATCCCATCACCATTGTGACCCCCCACACCCAAAGGCCTTCCTTTCCTACCTTCCCGACCCCCATGCCTGCTCTCCTGGCCGGCATAGATTGCAATCCGTATCGACAAAGTCATAGGCTTTTTTTGGGGGTTGTCACATGTGATTTTTGGATCATGATTCTTTCAGGTTTTCGCAACTACTGTTTGGACCTATCCTGAGCCTAGACTGAATAATCTAACATATTGCTTTGTTAGAGCTAATTTGCTAAATATGGTCAAAAAACCATATTCTTAGGAAAGGGTAACAGGGATTATTAAATCTCAACCTGGACTCATTGGACCATCTGATCCCCTGTATAAGAAATTACTGCTATGTTCTTACAGAGTAGAAATTGTGCCTACATAGTTTTTCTTTGCATACACACTGCTTTTGTTTTGTTTTGTTTTGTTTTGTTTTTTCTTATTTTGAGAATTCACAGGGCCAAGGGTTCCCTTTGTGGTAGCTTTTAGTGTGTTCATTCTTAGTGTGTTCATTCCTGAGTACAGAGCCAGGAGTAACCCCTGAGCATGGCTGGGTGTGATCCAAAATAGAAAAAAAAAGTAGTTAAAATGGAAGTGTTGCACAGTCCGCCCAAGTAGCCCTAGCCCTAATCCTATGCCTCACCTTTACTGATGCCAAAAATTGACTAATTCCCCAAATTTCAAGATCTCGCTAGATTTTGCTTTCAAGTCTGAACACAGAAAAAGCTGGCATCTAACCTCTCCAGACCTAACTCTAACCCTGCCCTAAGAAGAATCCTCATTTAATCCTATTGTAATAGCAATCCTGACTCAAACAAGCATAAACCTACCAATTAGCCCAAACAAACCAATCACCAAATATTTTCACTGCCTTCTTTACCATGAACACAGCAATAATTAAGACCTAAAATCTCTACAATCCCTAACCTTTTCCTAGCCTTATTCCTAATTCTAATCCTAACTAACCCTAAAATACTTACTTAATCCTAATCCTAAAAATACTTAAATATATGTTACTCCTGGGAACAGTCCAGTGAGACTCCTCCAAAGTAACTGAGTAAATTGGGACACAGTGGCTGACTGACTAGATAATGAACGAACTAGAACATGAGAAAGATTACTCGTGAGGGGGAAGGCAGGCTCCACAAAATGAATAACTTAAAAAGCCCCTGAAACTAATGAAGAAAATACAGGTTTTTAGACGCATATTTTAATCAAAATCCTAAAATACTCAGTGTTGAAAGTCATGATTTTCTATTTAACTCTCACAATGCGAGGATGAAAGGGAATTTCCAATATCCTGATCTAGAATCAATAACCCAGACAAGATATAAAATCTTTCTCCACTTTCTCATAGAACAGCAATACTAAGGATACCTTGATGGTACAAAACTCAACCTTTCTCTGTAAGTTCATTCAGGCAATAAGTTAAACCCATGCAAGCATGAAAATCCTGAGATGGTCAAAACCATGAATCTTTTCTTAGACAAATGGCGGAAACAACAATTTTAGAGAGGAAAAAACAATTTAGAAACCTGGGAAGCAATAAATGTGCTTACGGAATTGTTTATAAAAATTAATATGGATGTTGTATTCCAGTTTTCTCCATCTGTTGCTCTATGTATTTGGACTTGCAGGGCTAACTGGACCAAACTCAGCCCCCCCCCCACCTCAGCTACTGAGATGGTTCCGTAGCTGGTTCCTAATTCTAATCCTAACTAACCCTAAAATACTTGCCTAATCCTAACCCTAAAATGCTTACATATGTTACTCCTGGGGACAGTGCTGCTGTTCTGCACTCCTCTCTGCTCTCACCTCTGAGAACAGCCTCCCAACCCCCCAACTGACCTGCAATCCTCTCTCCTTCTGGAACATTCTAGTCTATCCAGAATGAGATAGACCCATCTCAATGCCACATCTACGGGGCAGCAGGTTCTTGCAAAGCAGCACAGGTTACAAAGGGAGGCAAGGAAGAGACCGTGTGGGGGAGTGGGGCGAGCAGGCCCAGGCAACCTTCTCCAAGAAGTGAGACTTTCCCACCTGGCTCGCAGCATAGGAAACTCAGGGTACGGAAGAGGCTCAGGAAGGCTGTATCCAGGCCGTCCACTGGCAGAAGGAAGAAGCAGGCAGGGCTGCCCCGGTCACCCGGGAATGGACCGAGCAGGGGCTGTGAGCTGCCGAGGGGCGCAGGCAGGAAGCAAGGTGAGGAGCTGGGACAGACCCCAGAGGTGGGGAGAGACCATGTCTCCGCAGGAAGCTACTTGAAAGAGCTGGGCCTTGAGGGGCTGGCTTGGGGACCTAGATCCCCAGAGACGGCTTGCAGAGACAAGCGTGGGTGACTAACATGTGTGTAGCAGGTAATCACCAGGGAATCAGACACCACAGAGAAGGTGTGAGCCCCCCGAGTGAAGGCAGAAGAGCCGCCTGGGAGGACAGAGCCTGATTTTGGAAGGGGCAAGAGCAGCAGGACAGAGGCTGGAGGCAAGAACAAGAGCCATCCGACTAGAAGCCATCCTCCAACCCTCCAGCTCCAACCCTTCTAGTGCAGAGGGCTGGAGGGTTGGCGCCATCCCTCCAACCCTTCTAGTGCAGAGGGCTGGAGGGTTGGCGCCATCCTCCAACCCTTCTAGTGCAGAGGGCTGGAGGGTTGGAGCCATCCGCCAACCCTCCAGCCCTCTGCACTAGAAGCAAGGAAACCCGGCCGAGGAGCGCAGAGCGGCGCAGCTGCACCGGGCAGGCTGGAGCTGCCTTCCTCGGCTGGGTCTGCAGATGAGGCCGCGGGGGGTGGGGGGTGGGGGTGTCACCTTCCCTTCCTGAGTGTCCGGAGCCTGGGCCATGTCGTGCAAGTGAGATCCCGGCTCCGCTGGAAAGCTGAACTGTCCTCACCCGGGAAGGAATCGTGGAGAAGGTGACTCAGGAGAGCCGGGCGCGAGGCCAGAGTGAACTGTCGTGTGCGCAGTCTGGGTCCTGCGCGTGATTCCAAACGTGTAGAAGCGAGAACAAAGCCCTGCACCTGCCACAGTCTGTGCTCTAGAGCCTCCCACCCCCTGCACACCGGCTCTGGGGGCGCTGTCCCAGCCCTGCCAGCGCCCCCAGCTCTGGAAACAAGGCCAGGGAGTACGGGGGCCCAGAGCGCTCCAGTCCTTGGCTCTGCCAGAAGGGAGCAGCCACCTCCAAGCCATCCTGCCCTTTCCCGCAGGAGTCCTAGGCTGGAGACGGCGCCCGGTCGCGTGCAGGGGTCCGCTCCCCTCTCCCTCCCTGCGCAGCGCAACGGGTCCCCTTCCCATGGACACCAGGCATTGGGCAGAAGCCCCCCACCCCGGGGCCCCCATCTCCTCTCTTGCCCAGCGCCTTAGGCGTTAGGTGACCCTGGATAAGCCACGCCTGTTCTCAGGGCCTCGGTTTCCCCACGAGAGCAGCAGGGCTGCAGGCGCTGCCCCTCCGCCTTGGGGATATTCCCCCCTGCCGCGCCGGGAGCGGGACGCGCGTCCGACTTGCGCGTGCTGCGGCGCCCCCCTCGTGCCGGCTCCTCGCCACTGCACGATGCTTTTCCGGAGCCCACCGGCCCATGGGTCCAGAGAGAGGGACCCGGGTCAAGAGCCCTCGGGATGCATAAGCAAGAGGTGGATGATGATGAGTGAGAGCGCCGCCGGAATGCCGAGCATATCGAAATGAAGGCTCGCGTAGAGCGCGTGTATGGGAGAAAGAGCATGGAACCTGGCCAGCTCGTGAGTGCTGTCCAACGCGTCGCTGAGAACAACAGGTTCTGGTAGCGGGTCCAGCACCCCAAGACCTTCTGGTGACGGAATCCGTGAGCTCACCTACCGCACACAGCCTTGGCGCTACCCTTCTTTGTGCACCTGCGCGTCTGAGCGTGCCTCCCTGCAAGGACCGTCCTTCCCTGTCACCCACTAAGTGCTGCTCCCAGTTTCCTTCCCGGGAGCCTCCCCGACTGCACCGTCTGCTCCCACCCAGGGCCATCTTAGGCCAGTGCACCCAGAGCCAGCGGATACAGAACTGGACTCCAGGCAGAGGCAAGCGCGAGGGGCATTCGCTGTGATGAGACGCCTCACAGAGGAGCTCAGGGGCCCGCTCCCGCAGGCCCGGCGGACCCCACCCACTGCATGGACGCCACAGGCAGGACAAGGGGAACTACTGGAGGCCAGGGCATTGGATCCAAGCCAGCCACAGGCTCTCGCCGCTCACAGAGGGGTGTGAGGTTCCTGGTCCACTCCCCTGCCGGCTTCTCACTCCATCTGGTCCTCAGCGGGACACATGAGGATGCTGTTAATTAGCTTTGATGAGAATGAAGTTTTGAGGTGCCTACAAGAGTATTCCACCCGCATGGCAGAGCCTGGCAAGCTACCCATGTATTATTTGATATGCCAAATACCAGTAACAAGTATAGACCTCATCCCCATGACCTGATGGAATGGTTTGAGGCTCTTTAGATACCCTTGGGCTATTTCGCATGTGACAGGACGTATGGAGATGTTACTAGTGCCCGCTCGAGCTAATCGATGACCTACGGGAAGACAGTGATACAGTGATACAGTGAGAATCGAAGAGCAGCGCCCCACCCCATCCCTCAGTCCCTGTCCCTTGGCCTCCAGGCTCTCTCTGGGCTCAGGAGTGACCCCTGGTGGTGCTCGGAAGAACCATCTGCATGCGGAGGATTCGGATGGGGTCAGCTACCTACAAGGCAAACACCTTAAACCCTGTGATCTCTCCCCAGCCCTCCAGGCCTTTCTGAACCTGCTACACCACACCAGCTGTTTCCGTGGATGGCACACGCTCTGCGCCCTCCAAACACCATGCCTTGGAGAGAGTGGAAGGTCCACAACCAACTAAACCAGATCTTTGTGGGGTTCCAGCTTCCAGCCCTGTACCCCTGGCTGACACACTCGCACTCCTTGCCCGTGGCGCCAGTGCCTGGGAATGAATGAGTGGCCCGGTGCTGGCAGGTGGGCGACCCCAGGACAAGTCCTGCTGGACAAGACTGGGCACAGCCCCACGCCCAGCCTCTGTCCAGGAGGAGGCGTCCAGCATGACAAAAGGGAGCAGTGTACGCTGCCCTCGGGACAGGTTTTAATTTGCAATTGTTTCCTTCCTCGCTCCCCACTTCTGCTCCATGGCAGGCTGCCAGACTTAAATCAGCTTTATCCTTTCTGCCAAGGAGAGACGCAGATATCCAAGCCGCTGACTTGCGTGGAGGGTCTGCAAGAGGAATGCGAGGAGAGGGGGACGGAGAGGGTGAGGGGGTAAGCAGGCGGTGGTCTTGCCCCAGCGACACAAAGCTCCCAATCCCTGAGCATCACCAGGTGTGGTGGAGACAGAAATAGGAACCTGTGTAGCCCTCTTCTGGGTTCTCACTAAACACTCATTCCTGGCCTGCAGGTTTGTTTGTTTTGTTTCGGTGCCACTGTGATGCTTGGGGCTCACTCCTGGCTCTGTACTCAGGAATCACTCCTGGTTGTGCTCAGAACCATATGGGCTGCAGGGGCTTGAGCCCAGGCTAGCTGCACTGCAAGGTGAGTCCTTGGCCTCTGTGCTGTCTCTTCAGCAGCAACCTGCAGGTCTTATCAAATATTTCAGAGCAGGCCCAGACTGTGCTCAGTCATAGAGCATCAGTTGTCACTTGTCTCTTGTCTTCCCATTATTCATCAATTTGTTTGAGAGGGCACCAGTAACATCTCCATACGTCCTGTCAAGAAAGTGTAGCCCAAGGGAATCTGCTTGCTCCAGGAACATAAAGAGCCTCAAACCATTCCTTCAAGTCAATGGGAATGAGGTCTATAATTGTTACTGGTTTTTGGCATATCAAATACAATATGAGCAGCTTGCCAGGCTCTGTCGTGCAGGTGGGATACTCTCAGTATTAGGCTCTAATTCATGCATTTACTGATGAACTGCAATGGGGAGAGATCAGCTTTTTCTCTTGGGCTGTGCTCTGACGAGCTGTGGAGTTCGGATGTTGAAAATGGCGAGGAGCATCACCCACCCACAAATGAGCCCTGGCCTTGCTTTCTGGAGCCCCACCCCCACCCCAAACACACCCAGTGACTGACTGGGACGTCCTGATCTCAGACTGGGTGCCCTTAGCAGCAGAGTCCACGTACTCTTGGCAGAGGCTGCAGGTATTTACTGAAATTTCAGCAAGAACCTTAGGTCTCGAACCCTGTAACTCCCAGGGCTGGAGACGGGCATTTGCTCACCCCTGAACATATACTTACACTCTTCACTTCCAGTAGCCCCAGTGGTCAAGACCCTCAGACTTTAGCCTTTAAAGGTTTTTAGGGATGGGAAAACCGGACTGTTGTGTGGTAAAACTAAGAGAAAAATATTTTCATGGTTTAGTGGATGCTAAGAGCAGTCAGGGTCCAAGGACAGTTTGGGTCCTGGTGAGACCCAGATGTGGCCATTGAAAGTTCTGAGCACTTAATAATTGTTAAAAGTGCTAATACCAACCTAGAACTGAGCATTAAATACAGGCAAAAGATACACATGATAACTTTTAAGTATATGTATTACAATCCACAATACGTAAGAGAAGGAAGAGAGAAAGACAGAGAAAGAGAGAAAAGAGATAAAGAACCTGCCATAGAGGCAGGCTAGGGGGGGGAGGGAAGTGGGAACCTGGTGGTGGGAAATGGGCACTGGTGGAGGGATGGGGGCTGGAACACTGTATGACCAAAACCCAAATATGAACATCTTTGTCATTGTATATTCATGGTATAATAAAATACCACCATGCATTTTATAATTAAAAAAAGAAATATAATTAAATTATAATTTTTAAAAAGTTCTGAGCACTGGGAGGGGGGAAGGAGCTGGGGGAGGAGCTAAGCAGTGGGGCGGGCCGCTTCCGGGGAGGTGCAGGCTTCCGGGGAGGTACAGACATGCAGAGAGCAAGTGCTGCGTGTCAGGGCCACGAGGCATGTGACGCACACTGAGGGGTCCAGCTCCAGTTCTCCTGTCCTGTTCCAAGTGACCCAACGTCAACTAAAGCAGGGCTGTGCCTGCAATCTCACGGTTCCTGGAGGAGCCTCTTAAGCTATGCCCCCCACCACACACACACACACTGTGCTTTACAACAGCTTCTCAGCTACCCTGAGCCCCTCACACACAGTCGACTCTCCTGGCCATCGTCACCCCTGCAGACCACCTTGGGAACTCCTGGGGAGGATGGGGCTGGTGTCAGCTCAGTCCCCGCAGCTCCAGAGAGCTCCGGACTCCTTTCTCAGGACAGGACCCAAGCGCACATACTCTCCCAGTGCTCTGGGATGCGTCGGGCTGACTCTGCGTTAGAAGTACTTCAGAGCTGTGATTCTGCATTTGCTTCCAATCGGCACCGCTGCACCTGCCTTCCCGCTGGCAATCAAACAGCAGATAAAACACTAGCCTCCTGGCTGCAGGGCCCAGAGTGCTCAGGCCTCACTCAAGGAAAGAAAGGGAGAAAAATTAGTCAGAGTCACAAAGGAGAAGAGAGATGTCTTCTGGGAACTTCTGGGAGCCATTTGTCTGGGAACTCGCGCACAGAGTTTTATCAGCCATGAAATTAGACCTTCATGCTGTCCTACTCTAGCATCCTGGCGGAGGCTGGACACCGCCTCGGTGCCTCCCTAGAGCCCCCGAGCCCCTTCCTGTTCGCAGCCCAGACCTCCCTGCGGCCTGGAAACAACTTAAAACTTGGTTTGCTTCAGGCGACTGCAGTCAGCTGGGACAGCAAGACCCAAGAGCCCACCCTGGGTCTGTGTCTGTAAGACCTCCGGCTCAGAAAGCAAAAAAAAAAAAGAGACCCCCAGAAAGAAGAGACACCCCCCAGTCCCAATTTCAGCATAACCTACTAGTCTGACACTTTGGGCTTTGGGAGACACATAAGGATTTGACAGGGAAAGCCGGACTCCTACCTGAATGCTACCAAGCAGAGAGAGAAGACCCTGGGAAAAGGCTTTCTTCTCCCTGAGACTTTGTTGTTGCCTTTTTTTCCCGGCTTTTTGGGTCACACCAGGAAATGCTCAGGGGTTACTCCTGGCTCAGGATTTCTCCTGGCAGTGCTCGAGGGACCATATGGATGGTGGGGATCGAACCCGAGTCGGCCGCATGCAAGGCAAACGCCCTACCCGCTGTGCTATCGCTCCGCCCCTGTTGTTGCCCATTTTAGATGGGGAAATCCCCACCCTGTGGAAGAGGAGCTGGTCTCTTGTGGGGCCATGTGGGGGCTGTCCCTGTCTCAGGGGCTGCCTGACACCGGGAGAGCTGCAGCCTGGCTTACCTAGGGCTGTCGTCTTGCTGCTGACACACACATGAGTTTACTCACACATGGATATGCATGTGCATGCCTGCTCGTCCTGTATGCCTACACACTCATACATGCACACATGCATGCACTCATGCATACATGTACTTCAAAACATCTTTCCAGAGGGCTCTGCTCAGCTGGGATATGGCTCCTGTCTGCCTCTCTCTGCGATGAATTCCAGCAGCGTTCACAGTCAGTGTTTGACCCGGGTGTTTCAGGATGAACAAGCATCAAAAATGTTTCCCTCCATCCTGCCCTTGTCGGCTCCAAGTTCTATTGAGGTGATCGCCCCTTTGCAATGAAAAAAAAAGACTCATTTTCATTCTCCTCATTCCTGCTCACCTTCCCTCCCTCCTGCCTTCCCTTTTCCAAGGCCTGCAGCTTGGAGGAGATGCGGCTGGGGGGCACTCACCAAAGAACCCCCCACCCCGGGTTCCTCTGCTGCTGCCTCTGACACCTCAGCCCAGGAAGTCCCCAACCCAAATGTGGAGGAGGCAGAACGTGACTCCTGAGTACCTGCAAATTCCTTGGGATCCCACTTTTGCTCTTGGGATGTGCCTCCAGCCCAATCCAGCTAGATCTAAGCCTCGGAACTTACTTACCTGGCTCAGGGCCACAAAACCAAGCCTGATTCGCTCTGAAGGCTAAAGGCAGAAAACAACCATCCCAGAGATCCATTCTTTATGGTCCTAAAAGTTAGAGAAGAGAAGGAACAGAGCATGGGCAAAGCACCTTTCCCAGTGCAAAGGTGGAGATTGAATCATGGTGTTAAAAATCAAAAATGAATTTTTTAAAGTATGGCGAGGGTTGACCGACTGAAGCACGGAGAGGAAGCAGGAGAAAGAGCAGAGCAAGACCCGGGCTGGCCCCAAGCAGGGTCACACCTGGCCGGTTGCCAACCTCTGTTCTCTAAAGACCCCCAGCCTTGTTCCAGCCCTGCTTTCAAGGGTCAGCCCAAGTGAAGCCGCCCGCGGTCCCCTGCGTCCTGCCACCCACAGTTTACACCCTGCTCTGGCTCAGCCAGAGCCTCCCTGGAGTTGTCGTTGTCTCTTCAAGTTCTTTTTCAGCCTCCAGAAGCCAGAAACTGCAAAAACATTTTCTGCTTCCAAATGCCAAGTGTGTGTGCAGCCTGATCATCTGGAGAAATGACAGCACAGGAGACTTTAAAATAGACTGTGTAACGGAAGGCGGAGACAGGGTGCCAGGTTTCCACATTTCAGACTTCAGCCTCCACATTTATCTGCTGTGTGGCCTCAGGCAGTGATTACGTTCTCTGTGCCTTGGAGCCCCATCTGTAGAAAATGAAAATAATAGTGAAGTAATATAAGGCAGAGCTTACTATATATCAGTGTGATCTTCACTCTATTATAACTGAGCTTCACTAAAGAATACAACTACTGTGGCCAAAAACAGAAAACAACCAAAGAAAACAGCTCCTGGGACGGGAAGGCAGCTCACGGGCAGTGCACGGGCTTTGCATGCCAGAGGCCAGGGTTCAATCCCCGGCATTAAAGGATCCTCCAACTGCCCGGAAGTCGGAGTAGTCCCTGAGCATAGCTCTGTGTGTGAGTGTGAGTGTGAGTGTGTGTGTGTGTGTGTGTGTGTGTGTGAAGGGGGAGGGTTCAGAGAGGTGGATGAGTACTGGATGCAGCTACTATGATTTGGAAAACACTTGAATTCTCTGATCAAAAACACTTGATCTCTATGTGTGCTCTGGGAGCTCCTTCTTTGGATCATGGCTATCCCCAGGGCCACAAAGGGGCCCCCAAGGGCCCACAAAGTACAATGACAGCCATAACAAAAAAGACCTGGCAAAGAAAAGTCTTCACAAAATAAAGAAAGGTGAAAAGAAAGTCTTAGTGATTATATGAAAAGTCCCGACACAGCACTCACCTGCTTTACGGATGCTGACAAGTATGAACGTGACTTAACATCCTCCCCTGGTGCCCTGGGAAGGAGGCTAGAGGGTGAACCACATTCCTCCTCACTGAAAGTCTGTGTGGTGGCCTGTCCATGCGACAGTCGCTAGCTGCCAGTGACCAACAGGCCTTGGAGAGTGACATGAACAAGCCGAGCTGAGTGTAAAATTCATGCTGGATTAGGATGACTTGGTGTCAAATACATGTTCTTATGCATATATAATGTCTTAGTCATACCTGCGACATTTATTACAAGTTGAAATCATATTTAAGCTCTGCTGGGTTTAAATAAAATATCGACTACTGACATTATTAAAATTAGCATGTGGACCTCACATCCTCTTTGCAGCAGGCTGAGTGAACTCCTTGACATGAATGGTACCAGGGCCTGACCCTGAGCTGAGCATAAAGCGATGTTCTGGGATGTTCTGGTGCTAACAAAGGTAACTTGAAGCAGAAGTGCCTGTTCTCCCCTCCCCTCAGTCCCTTTGGCTCTTGTGGGGTCCTCTCTAGCTGCCTCCTAAAATACGGGGAAGAATTTTTAGGCCCGACAGGTTCTAACCCCACAGGCATTTTATAAGTCCCATCCCCTCACCCCACCACCAACACCAAAAACCAAACAAAGAAACAAACAAAAATCCCACAGGGTCTATCACTCACCTCCAGGTAAGTAGATAAGAGAAGCCCAGGTCACAGAGAGACCTGGAAGATTTTCTAGAAAGATGGGCCTGGGAGTGGGGCTGCATTTTTCTCGCTCACTTGTGGAGATGAGCGGGAAATCATGAAATGAACTAATGAAATGCCCAGTAGGAATCACAGGAACCCAGGAGGGTAGGAGTGTACAATCACCACTTCTGACTGCTTGGTCACCTGAATTCACACCCAACCACATATATTCCCCTCAGCACACCAGTATCTTGGCATCTGGAACTGGGGCGTTTGGAGGGAAGGACCAAGTTTAGATATAAACATCTAACTGGGCTTCATAGAGGACAATGTTTTGGTGACATCCCCATGCACCCTTTCCTCTGTCTTTCTCTACCTCTGTCTTTCCCTGACATCAGGGCACCTGTTAAGTTTAAGTCTTGCTGATTGGTGCTTCTGAATTGCTATTTCCTAAAGACTAAATAGAAATCAATTTCACTGGTGGCTTCAGTTCTGACACTTTGACACACATCTCAAGCCAAATGAAGGAGCATCGTGAGAATCCCTTGCAGGGTTCTATGTGGACCTCCAGGAGGAGCAGGGGTCAAATCTTAACTCCACCCTGCACTAATGAACCCAACTCCTTTCCCATGGGCTAGAATGGACTAGACAGGGGTGTTCTTGGGGAGTCTAAGTAGGGTTAACAGTAAACATCCCAATCCACAGGACCCAGAAAAGATCTGAGGACAGAACTCTATCAGTGAGCAAGAGCTAAGGCATGAGGAGGCGAAGTGAGAAAGGAGGGCTCCATCCCGAGTGCTCCTGCACAGCTTAAACAGCCCCAAAGTGCCAACTGGACAGGATTTGAAAAGGCTGAAATAACCCCACTGTTCACAGATGCAAGGCAGGCAGGGTCTCAAAGTTGCAAAGCTGTTTTCCGGGACCCATTTGTAAAGACTCTTAAGGCTTTTAAGGTCATTCTTGCTGGCTTCCCTTGCAGCTAGAAATAAAACTACATCATCAGTGAGTCAGTCCTTTGGTACGAGGGACCAGTACATGAGACTTTCAAAAAAGTTTCCTTAAAGAGGATCAAGTGCCATTTCTTTGACTTTCTTGGGTGATTGTCCACCTCAGAGTGTGCTGTATTTTTACCCAGACCTGAGTCATATATTCAATAACAAAATATATTTAAATAATGGCAGATAGTTTGATGTGGCCACATTCGAACTAGTTGAGGAACCTAAGGAGAGGCCAGAGGCTGTACAAGAAGGGGGGAACACAGGTGACAGCGAGCCTCCTATGGCCTCTGGGGAACGTTTCTCCCATCCGGTGGGTACTTCTGGAGAGCTCTTCAAAACATTAGCACATACATGCCTTCCAGAAAGGCCATGGGAAAATGGATTAGAAATCAAGAGGTTATTCAGAATACGGTAATGCAGGCTCTTATGTACTGAAGGTGAAGATGAAGGAAAGTCAGCAGAGTTGACAAACCTTCAGAAATTTTTGAGAATAATCCTTGACTACTGACTCATTCCTGGAGAAGGCAGGGTCCAAGTTGGCCCCATGCTTCTCATCTCGGTGGTTTTGTACCATATGGATCCATTCCCCAGGAAGAGAAAGCTGGGGAGTGGGAATGGAGAGAAATCACAGAGCTCAAGCTAGAGAGGTCGGGTTCAAGTACATAGGTGTCTACCTGGTGTTGTATGTGCAAGAATGCAATTTAGGAGTGCTCAAAAATCAACATGCATAGAATTATTGTGCTTTCTAGAAATATCAGTTAATACTCCACAAGCACTTTCAAATACTGTGATTGACCTTTAAAGGTGAAAATACTGAATCCAAGAGTCCATGGCTCCCAGCTCTTACAACTATGTCACCTTCCTCTCTGAGAGGCACCAATGCTAAGGGGCCCACATGAGGAGGTTTAGAACGGTCCACCAGTGTGACCCATTCAATGCTCAGGAGGCCAGGAGCACCCCTGAACAGAGCAGTTTTCATGAAGGCTTGAGACTAGATACTGGCTTCAATTAGCGTAGATCAACTGTGAGAGAAGAGAATTCTCACAGTTGTGAAATGGAATTGGGAAGTTGGGAATAGCTAGAGTAAGGTTAGTCAAAAGATTTAGGATTAGCAGATTTCAGGAGATTTAAATGCTGTTGAGAAAAGCCATAAAGAGATGATATGGTTTGCTAGAGAGCACCCGCATGGCAGAGCCTGGCAAGCTATCCGTGCCGTGTTTGATATGCCAAAAACAGTAACTAGAATAGACCCATGACCTGAAGGAATGGTTTGAAGCTCTTCATGTTCCTGGAGCCAGCAGAGGCCCTTAGGCTACACTAGCACATGACAAGGACAAATGGAGATGATGCTAGTACCCGTTCAAGCAAATCCATGAACAACGGGAAGACAAGTGATACAAGTGACAGTTGATAGATGATAATCTAAGGAGGAAGGACTAAGCATGGATAGAACCAAATAAGGAAGGAGGGAGGGAGAGAGGAGTGAGAAAGTGAGAGGGAGGGTGGAGAGGAGGGAGAGAGTGAGAAGGGAGGGAGGGAGAGAGGAGTGAGAGGAAGGGTGGAGATGAGGGAGTGAGAGGGAGAGAGGAGTGAGAGAGGGAGGGAAAAGGGAAGGAAAGGGATTGAAGTGGGGCAGAGTTTGATGTTGTCTGTGAAAGTCAACTCCTCAGAGAGAGGAGACAGTTCAGCTGAGGTGAGGCTGTCATGTTAGGCAGTAGGGAGTGTGAGGTGAGGGAAGTTTTCCTCCTCGCTGAGATCAGAGGGAGAGATGGCTGGCCAGCATTTGCTTCGCACTGCTCATGTCCTAGGGAGGAACCGGGGCTCGTGTGTCTGATGTGACAGGACTACATAGAGGAAAGTCCTTTCCCACTGCCTTCAACAAGATTGTCCCATGGAGAAGGGTAGCTACAACTGGTCAGGAAACCAGCTGCTTTGGGGGTAAAGTTCTTTTTTTCTTGTCGGGTAACACCTGGTGACACTCAGGAGTTACTCCTGGCTCTTCGCTAGGAATTACTCCTGGCAGTGCTCGGGGGACCATATGGGATGCTGGGGATCGATTCGGGTTGGCCATGTGCAAGACAAACGCCCTACCCACTGCGCTATTGCTCCAGCCCCCAGAGGGTAAAGTTTTTGGAGGCACAAAATGTTAAATTTCCCATCTCTGACAACTAAGTACTTTACGTCATAAAATAGTATTATATTGTCTATTATAACACATGATGTCTTCCATAGAGTGAGGAATAAGATTCAGTCCTCCTCCTTATGTCTGTGTCTCTCTACCAAAAGAGAAGACCAGGCGAGAACCCCCAGACTGTTATGTGGGGAGCTGGTGGTCTAGCCTCCTGCCTTAGGGCAGCCAACGCCCACCACCCACTCAGCACAGCACATCACTACAGCTGGCACTCAGAGAAATTTCTGTTGTTCTGAATTCGAGGCAGGGCACTGATAGTCCATTCCGTGGTCACCACCGTCCATAAAATACAACTAGTGTGAGCACTCTCCAAGCTCCGCACCAGGCTGACACCATCTCATTTCGGGAATATTTATTCACGCCAAATCCCTGGCAGTCTCCAGCCACAGAGATTGTTTGTTCCTATAATTTAGGTCCTTTTCTTTTTCTATTCCTGAAAAATAAATTACCTAAACAAATTGAATAGAATAAACAGCTTGAATTGCAAATTATAAAGTTGCCTAGTCTAGCAGTATAGGACTTTGTTATTCACAATATGTCACTTTAAGATACGTTAATAAAGAAATATAGAAGAGAATTCATTTTTGGTCATCATTAGCATATACAGTACAAAAAGCTATGGGGTATTCAATTAATTCTAGACCATAATTATGGAGCAGGAGTCTTGTGTATAAACCAATTTCTTCTCTCTCTCTCTCTCTCTCTCTCTCTCTCTCTCTCTCTCTCTCTTTTCTCTCTTTTCTCTCTCTCCCTTCTTCCCATCTGATAGGAAATGCCATTTCCAGCTGGAAGTTAAAAAGGAGGAAGGATGATTGATGCCACGGGGGCTCAGGGCCCCCAAAACTTACGTGGACACTTCAGCCCTGAAGGTTTTTCATAAATTGCTCACGTCCAGAAAATCATAATTACCGTTTCAGCAGTCATTTTCCATTTTTTTTCCAGCTGCCATCTGTCAGGAGGCGCTGGCCACCGAAACCTCAAGTAACATGAGCAGTCACTAATTAATCCCAGAAGACAGCACCAGCTAAGTGGGATGTATTATTTTTAAAAGATGGAGAAAGCCAGTCACCATGAGATGCTACATAAGGAGGGCAACTCCCTTTGTCATCCTGGAAAGACAAAATAATGGAGGAAATGATTTGCAAAATGCAAACGGGAGCCTGGAACTGGCAGCTTGAGGGCAGAAAGCTCGTTCCCAGGAGCTTTAAATTACGGCTTTGAGATGGCTGGGGAGGTTGCTGGGAGTTGTGTGGGGGGGAGAGGGCGGGGGGGTGGACGCGGTGCACAGTTCACTTCTGAATGTTTTTAGAATATATGAATTTTCTGTTCCTCAAATCCATTTATCTTCTGCCCGAAATTATATGACTGCCGAATCTCATAGTATTTTGCTGGGGAGATAACATGCCGCTGATCAAGTCTCTCTGTCTTCAAATACACATTTCTCAGGTCTTTATTTATTTTGCCTTTGGGTCACACCCAGCGGTGTGCTCAGGGATTACTCCTGGCTCTGCACTCAGGAATTACTCCTGGTGATGTTTGTTGGCCACATGCAAGGCAAACACCCTACCTGCTGGGCTATTGCTCCAGCCCCACATTTCTCAGGTCTTAAACACATCTAAATATTCCCAGTTCATTGATTCCTTTTCGTCTAAGGACAGGGCTGTGATTACAACACTTCTGTCCCATAACCTGGAGAATATTTGTAGCTTCTATTCACTTCATGACATTTCTGTCCTATTGAACTTCTCGGAGAAATTTCTTGCAAAGTTGCAAACTTGGCCAATCAGACTGGTTGGTTTGACCTTGGCAGGCTTGACCTGGAGCCAATCAGAACATTTTTGTTGGTGTGTATGGAGGATTGTGTTCAGATGTTGCTAGTGACGGGATCCCATTAGGGCTGGCGGGTGTGGCTGATCTGTGTCACCATGGTGAGACCAAGTCAAGGTGAACAGCATCCTGGCGGAGGCCTATGAGCTTCTGCACCTGGCCCAGGCTAATCCGTTTTATCCTAGTCCGCAGGTTTTAAGGTCCAACACATCCCCTTGCCATTGTTAAGACACAGAGTGGGATCGATTGCAAAGTAAAAACTCCATCCAGTGAGGGCATTTGGCACCCCGCAGTCTGCCTTCCCGCTCCCTTCTTGTCCGTGAGCATCTGAATCCTGGCTAGATCCACCACCTGACTTTTTGAGACTTTCCCACAGGGCTGTATTCATGGCTGAGCAGAGCCATTGACTGAAGAACTTATGAGCGTGGGGAACTGTGTCCATGGCCCCTTTACAGACACATGCAAGGACCTGACTTCACAGTTCAGCCTGGTCCTGTCTAACGTGAGGAGCTCCTGGGAAGGCTGTGGGAGGTGATCACCCAGGATGTGGTCACAGGACTTCCTTTGGCACTCAGGGCTATGGCACCCAGAGAACAGAGTAGGTGGGGCCCGGCAAGGGAGCAGACATAGAGGAACGAAGGCAGTGGCATGTGCTCTAAGCAGCGCCCTGTGTGCTCCAGCCCTTAAGCTGCCCCTGGGTCTGGCTGCTGGTGCTCACCACATACATTATCTCAGAATCTTTCACAGAAGTTCTCTCAGGACTTCTCAAAACACTCGGTACTCCATGGGGCGGACCCGAATCAATAGCAGGATTTCTTTCCATGTTAGGTTTTAATTCAGTTATTTCAGGACCAGGCGATGCTCTTCACAAAGCTCCTTTCTGAGTCAGTAACATCAGACTTGAAGGAAGATGAAGTGGAGCAGGCCCAAAGGCCCACACTGTGGCCAGCATCTTAGCTCTCTTGGACGGGCGGCCATCGTTTCCACCCTGAACTCAACCCAGAAAATACAGCACTTCATCCAACTCTTGGAACAGGCTCCCCCTCTTATCCCAAGCTCTGTGCTGAGAGAAAGAGAGGCAAAGGAAGGGTGTGTGAGCTGCCTCTGATGGGAGTACTCCCTGGGGAGTGGCCAGGCATGGAGGCCACTGGGAGTTCAGTGTGTGCCACCTCCCAGGGAGAGATTCCACCTTAACAGGCTGAGCCTCTCACCAGATGGAGCCTTAGGATTTCCCGATGAGCATCATTAAAGGCCCTACCTCCCCTACGTTTTATTTAATTTCACTTTTGATCCCTTTGTATATCTCCTCTATATACTTTTTTTTTTGGGGGGATGGGGATGCTGTGCACCTGGCAGTGCTCAGGGCTTTCCCCTGACTCCACGCTCAGGGATCACTCCTAGCAGAGTTTGAGGGACTAAATAGGTTTCCAGCTATCAAACCTCAGTCAGCTGCATGCTAAAAAAGCTCCCTACCCACTATATTATCTCTTTGGCTCTTTTTCTGTGTTTTCTAATTTATCTTGTTATTTGATCACTATTTGACTCTCACACATGGGGCAGAGCTGTTCCTTGCTCTCCCTGTGCACAGCCGTTCATGAGGCAGTGGGGGAGGCATGGCGGGTTCTAGCCCTGGCCCACCACCTCGGCAGAGCCTCACAACAAGCCAGACCACCGCTCCTCACTCCACGGGCGCCGCCATTTTCCACTTCTGGACTTCCCGCTCGTCAGAACTCCACCCAGCAGACCTGCCCATCACAGCCCGGATCACCGACACCCACCCTGCCGCAGCTTTTTTCCTCAATCCGCCCCAGGTATGCTGGTCCAGAGACTCTCACACATGGGGCAGAGCTGTTCCTTGCTCTCCCTGTGCACAGCCGTTCATGAGGCAGTCGGGAGGCATGGCGGGTTCTAGCCCTGGCCCACCACCTCGGCAGAGCCTCACAACAAGCCAGACCACCGCTCCCTCACTCCACGGGCGCCGCCATTTTCCACTCCTGGACTTCCCGCTCGTCAGAACTCCACCTAGCAGACCAGCCCATCACAGCCCGGCTCGTGCGGCTGCTTGTGGCCGTGTGGCTCATCAATAAATGCTTTATTTGGAGGTGTTTAAAAGAGTTTGCCTCCCGCTCGACAAGCCTGGCAAGCTTCTCGTGTTGTATATGATATGCCAAATTCCAGTAACAATTATATTAGGTCATTCCCATGACCTAATATAATGTTTTGAGGCTCTTTATGTTCCTGTAGCAAGCCGATGCCCCTGGCTCTACTGGCATGAGACAGGACATATGGAGATATTACTGGTGCCTGCTCTAGCAAATAGATGACCAACGGAAGATCGTGATCGTGATCATGATTTGATCACTAAACAACACTCGAGGTGTTGCAGGTGTGGCTGCAGTGCCCAGTTGCACAGGCAGACAGGGAGACAGGCTTGTCTACACCCAGGACTCTGCCCCGTGGGCCCTGGATGGTTGATGGTCTGACATATAAAAAGACTGGGCCCCCTGGGATGAACCCAGAGCCACAGCAGAGCCTGGCAAGCTACCTGTGGTATATTCGATATGCCAAAAACAGTAATAATGGACCTCATTCCCAACGAATGGAGACGTTACTGGCGCCCACTCAAGCAAATCGATGAACAATGGGAAGACAAGTGATACAAGTGAAGTGACCTCCTCCTGAAGAATCAGCCACTTCACTACCTGCCTGACAGTCAAGAGCAGAAAACTTCCCTGGTCCCTTTTGCACAGTTTTGGGAAACTCTTGCAAATTCTGGTGCTTACAGGAACAGAAAGCAGTTGAGTCCTTGGGTCATGATGGGCCCAAAAGCAATGACCCTCTGCCCACAAGGACACAAGCTGGACTTTTCTTTGCATGTGTATGTATGTGTGTGTGTGTGTGTGTATGTGTGTGTGTTTTAAGCTTGTTTGGCTTTTTATTGTCTTTTTTTAAAGTTTCCTATTCCACAGAACATCCATGGCGTAGTTGAAGCTGGACTTTTCTGAGCAATGCAAACACCCACAGCCCACACCTCCCTATCAGCTCTGCCCACACCTCCCTCTCAGCTCCAACTGTTCCTTCTTCTGTCTCTTTGTCCATTCCCATCCCTTTCTTGGAGCACCTGAAGAGGGTAGGAGAGATCAAACCCCCACATTCATCTTTGTGTTCCCAGGTCTCCAGGTAGGGTTCAATAAGTTCAGTCACTCATTCATTAGTTCGCTCTTAAAACAAAACAAAACAAAAGTCCCACAGCTTTAGTATTGATCAACATTCCATAGTTGACAATGTAATCAACATGTAAAATTACAGAGAAGTGACTCAGCGTCACAATTCCAAAAGAACATGATACTGCTGAATCTTCCCAGGTAAACTGGTCCAGGCTGAGAACTCTAGAGCCTTCTTGGAACGTGGGCAGGCAGATGCCCCTTTCTGCCTGAAGGCACAGAAATCTGCTGTCACACCTGACATCCTCTGACTTAGAAACAGTCCAGCTGCACAACTGAACTTCATCAACTTGCCAAGGCACCACTTGTTCCAGACCACAGACCACCTACTCCTGGACCACGTGACCACATATGTGACACCTCCCATTTCATAGTACTGTCAGCCTAGTAAGATTACAGAAAATCGATGGGAAAGATGCATAGAAGACCACAAAGCTCAATGAGCCTAAACAACAATACAGAAGGTTTAACTAGCACTAACCAGCACAGCAGATTTTTAAACAGTGAATTCAGTGATGTCATTGTGAGATATAACAACTATCACAAACAGACTTTATCACAAACTTTTTTCTAAATTTTGACAAATTTGCTTGCCTTTGTGCTGTAGCAAGCAATATGAGGTGAATTTGTTTGTGCCTGCAAGGGGGCTTGCTGGGGTGGTAGGTGAGACCAGGACCACTGGTGGAGGGAGGTTTACACTGGTGGTGAGATCAGCATTATAATATTTAGTGTCTGAAGTAACTGTACTATGAACAACTTAGTAAATCACGATACTAAATTTTAAAAAAATTATTGTAAAATAATGTTTACAAGTTATGCACATAAGTCCAATACCAAACCCATCACAAGTAACCTGTCTCCCACCCAAGAACACCAATGTTCCTCTCTCTCAACATCTCAGTACTTATATGGATCAGTTGTATGGATCAATTCTCAATTGTATGGATTGTATGGATCAGTTGTATGGATCAGTTCTCACGTCTTATTGTATTTCAATGTTTGCTGCATGCAGCCTATCTTGTATCTTTACAAGATAGACCAGCGTGGGTCTTTATGAGATAGAACATGAGAGAAAGATCACCTGTATCCATCCCTTTTCTTCTGATTGACTTCACTGGATAATCTTCTGATTGCCTTTCTGGAAGATGTGATAGATCCATCAGGGCATCGGAGGGCAGTCATCTTGGTCTTATAGTTGGCAAAGGATAGGCTGGCAGTGCGAATGCTTTTCTCCCGCTTCTGCTGCATCTTCCAGTATTTCTGCTCTTCTGTCTTTGTGGTCTTCTTTTATCGCTTCTCTGCACTGTTTAGCAAGCTTGGACATTAGCATTTGGTCTCCTGAGGCTCGCGCCTTGCCACGTTGGCGAATGAGCTCGAGAGTTTCTGAAGACAGGCGTTCTTTTTGGAGAAGATTATCCAGGACTTCTACTCAAATCTCTTTGATAGCCACATCCACCTGCCCACATACCAAATTCCACAGGATGGATATGTCATTCCAACGTTCTCCCTTCTGAAATCCGACATGCCATCTCGTCGGTAAAGAAGGGAACAGCACCAGGCCTAGACAAAGTCAGACCCGAACACCTGAAGAATCTGCCGTCTCTACTCATCAATACACTAGCTCGGCTCTTCACACGCTACCTGTCCGAATGCAAGGTGCCCTCCCAATGGAAAACCAGCCGGACAGTTCTACTGTTCAAGAAGGGAGACATTCACGACATTGGCAACTATCGCCCCATCTGCCTGTTGTCAGTCATCTACAAGCTGTTTACACGAGTCATCCTGAACAGGATTAGCAGAACACTAGATGAAGGACAACCATGCGAGCAAGCAGGCTTCCGGAAAGGATTCAGCACAATCGACCATATCCACACAGTAACCAAGCTCATCGAGGTTTGTAGGGAGTACAAGATGCCACTCTGTCTTACGTTCATTGATTTACAGAAAGCCTTTGATTCTGTGGAGACTGAAGCAGTCATCGAAACCCTAGCCAAACAGGGTGTTCAAACCCAATACATCATGATCCTTCGTGAGCTGTATTATGGATTCACCACCAGGATCTCACCATTCTACAAAGAAGTGATCATTAATGTGAAAAGAGGGGTTCGACAGGGTGATACCATTTCACCAAAACTCTTCAGTGCCACCCTCGAGAACATCATGCGACAATTAGAATGGGAAGGAATGGGAGTGAAGATAGATGGTCGGCAACTACACCACCTCCGCTTCACTGATGACATCGTTCTAATAACACCAAACATTAGCCAAGTGGCACAAATGCTGGCTGACTTCGACCGAGAATGTGGAAAGATAGGTCTACAGCTGAATCTAAAGAAAACAATGTTCATGAAGAATGAACTAGTTCCTGAGGCCCCATTCACTCTCAATGGAACAAACATCTCTGAATGTAGCAATTATGTGTACCTAGGTCGAGAATCCACATGATGAATGACCTAAAACCTAAGCTGCGCAGGAGGAAGAGAGCAGCATGGAATGCCTTCAAAGGCATCAAAGAAATAGCTAAAAGGACAAAGAACCTCCAGCTCCGGGCACATCTCTTTGACTCCACTGTTCTCCCTGCATTAACATACACCTCAGAGACCTGGGTCCTACGAAAGCAGGATGAGAATGCTATTCGGGTCTCCCAGAGAGGAATTGAAAGAGCTATGCTTGGAATATCACACCTCACTCAAGTGAGAGAAGGAATCCGGAGTTCTGACCTCCGTCGCTATTCCAGAATCAGGGATGCTGTCTCGTTTGCCAGGGCATCGAAAATCAGATGGGCTGGACATGTAATGTGATTTGGAGACAACCACTGGACTAGAGCCATTACCGACTGGATCCCATGGGATGTCAAAAGATCACGTGGCCTCCCACCTACAAGATGGTCAGACTTCCTTGTAAAGACCCTGAAGGAACGGTTTGGGGCTCTTCATATTCCTGAATCAACCAGATGCCATTGGGCTACATTGGCACGTGATAGGGTCCAATGGAAATGTTACTGGCGCCCGCTTGAGCAAATCGATGAATAACGGGATTCAAGTGATCAAGTGATCAAGTGACTTCACTGAGCATGATACCCTCTGGTTTCATCTGTGAGACTGCAAATTGCATCATTTTGTTCTTTCATGAGCTACACAGTATTTCAGATATATATATATCACAACTTATATATATCCATTCATTTATATCTGGGCTTTTGGGTTGTCTTCATATCTTGGCTGTTGAAGTGTGTCATTTAACATAGGGGTCCAAGTATCATTTTAATTAATTTGTTTGTGTTTTGGGGATTGAGTAAAAATTGATATCAAGGGGCTGTATGGCTGCTTTCATTAGCCACATAAAGGACATTGGGCCTCTGTCTTATTAGGGCCGAGCTTCTCATTCTTATGTTGATTCCTTATGTAGAGTCAAGGCACACAGATTATCTGAATTCTTTTGGAAAAACCATTTTGGTTCAAATTTTAAGTTTCTTTGGCATAGATCTTGCTTAAAAATCTACCAACATAGTTGGCATCTTAGTGACATAATTCTAACCAACTCCAGATACATTAAACTTGCTCCCTGCACTGTTCATTACACTTGCTCCCTCTTGCCTTCTCAAATCTCTCTTCATCCCTGCTACTGTTACCTTAATTTCAAGTATTGAGACTCTCATTTTTTTTACACTGGGCTCTTTCCACCAACTAAAGTGATGTGTAGGTCAGCACTGGAATCTCTTCAGATGTTTTAAACCATAGCTATCATGAACGAACCTTTATTTGATCTTTACGGGTCTGGGTTTCAACTATTTTGGTCGTAATGTTCACCTGGTTCTCTGTTAATGTATGCACTTCAGAGCTCAGCAGTAGTTGCATCTTAGACTAACTTCCCAGATCTCTTAACTCAACTTCCTTTTGTTTTCAGTCAACAGCAACTGAATTACAATATGCATATTTTTCTTTCCAAGCTCATCTCTTTAAACTAGGAGTGCTCGATTTTTGGAGCAATAGTCTGCTTTTTTAGGAATCACAGATGGTGCTGCTCCAGATATTTTACCATCATCCGTAAGGTGAGCATTGCTTAAAGCTCCAGTGGAAGCTGTGGTGTTCTTTCCCGCAGTGGGGAAAACTATTGGAAGGGATGGAATGAATGAGGAAAATATATGTAGGGTTATGCTTCAGCCGAAGTAACTGGCATCTCTGAGCAACACCCACCAGAAGACTGAAATGTAGGGAAAAGGCCAGAAGTAAAGGGATCAACGAATCGCATGACTGACTTCATGTGTGTCTATAGGCTGAGAAATCAATCAAATCAATGGTGAATTTATTCTGAATTAATTCTAAATTTAGGATCTCCTAAAAGTGGAGGCCATTCTGTGCCTTTGTAACTCCTTCCCCTTGTCTCTGCCCTTGTGTCAGCCTCAGAAAGCATCACCTTCTGAGTGCAACTACCAAGAGACGCTGTGGTGTCTCATTTCTCAGGAATCCTACAGAAAAGGACAACTTGTTAATCACCAGGTGCCCAAGGAGATCTAAGTCCTTTTCAAGCCTAACAGGCTCTGGCTGTCTAAGTATAAATTAAATGCACCCAGCTTCTCTCATTGTAGACACTCTGAAATATTAAAGGAGGTTAATAATTAAGGCAACTCTTGAACCAGATCAAAGCTGCAACGCTAATGATTTGAGCCACTTGGCTGTTTCTGAGACTTCCCTATCCTGTACCACCCCATCCCCTGCCTGTCAGACCTCCCATACCCTGAGAAAGTGGGCTCTGAAATGATCCTGTGAGCTGCAGCAATAAAGAGCCTTTCAGAAGCTCACAGAGCTTTTTACTCCACTGTCTTCTGTCTTCCAGACCCAGGCAAACAATCAATTTGAAGTGCTTGGGGGGTCTTCTTTTTTTAAAGACATGAATACTTATGTCATCCTTATACTCCAGCAGCTTAGCAACATGGCATTTAAATATTTCACTTCCCTGGGTAAATATGTTTGATGCCTGAGTCCCAGCTTGAATTAAGTATTTATTGTGCCTCTTTTCCAAAACTCATTTTAAAACCGAGCATTTATCAACATGTTCAAAGAATGGCACCAGCTCCCCAGAAATGTCTAGGGCTTGGTCTCAGGCCCCTGCAGAACAAAGGTGACCTATAGCATCATACATAAAATCGAAAGAAAAATGAGGCTGCCTCTTTGATTTTCTGTATACACTAGCAGAGAGCGACTTCCTGGGACACTGAGACTCTGACACTAAGTCCTTTATCCCAGAACAAACAGAACAATAGTCTATGGCTAAAGGACAGTTATTTGGAAAGTCAAATGTTGTGCAGTAAACAGCTCTTGACCTTGATAGCTACCTGCTGTGAAATCTCAGGTTCTAGAGAGACACTTTGCGGGGATAAAAGTTGTGACATTTTTTCAGGGGGTGAACTGGAGTATCCAGACTCTGGTCAGACTGTGTTAGTACCTAGAAGGATCAACAGGAATCAGGGGATGTTCAAGGAAGAAAAAAACTGTTATTTACATAAGAAACAGCTCGAGAGAAATCTGCGCTTTCAGTCGTTTGCTGGATTTCTGTCGTATTAGTGGAAATTCTCTCATCCCTCGACTAAGGTGACACCCGTTCATGCTGAGTGCACAGTGACACCTGATCTTGCCCCCTCCCTTTTCAGCCTGTCCCTCACCACCGTCCTGTCCCTTTACCTGCTTCCCTGCCTCTGCCTTCTGTCTCTCCTCACTCTCTGGGCCTCCTTAGCCCACCCCAGTTCCACTGTCACATCACCAGGAGGTCTCACCTTTAACATACTTTGAAAATGGAATGAGAGCTGAGTTTTCCCTTCAGAAAACACACACACACACACACACACACACACACACACACACCTCCCCAGTTTTGCCTTCACTTTAGAGGCGCTGCTGAGCACCCCCATCACACACAGTGCCTCCCCGTAATACAAGACAGTGCAACTTTTAGTGCTAGCTCCCATCCCAGTGTGCCCACAGGAAAAGCCATTTCTTTGCCGGGGAAACACCACAGAGGCTGGAACCCAAGGCGCCTGAGGCACTCAAGGTTCCTTTCCCATAAGGAGGAAGAAGGAGAAGTTTCCCATAAGGAGAAGAAACAGCAGCGACGCCATGACCTGGCAGCGTCTTGGCTGCCCCAGCCTTTCTGTTATTCCAATATTCCTACCTCCCAGTCCAGGAATAAGCACTAAACTTCTAAGACAAAGAGAAACGCATCTTGGCAGATTTCTGTAAAAACCTTTAGAGAAAGGTGGTGTTTTTGTCTTTAGAGATGCACTCGCCTCCTCCACAAGCATGCTACCCAGGCTTCCCGCAGACCTCCAAGGACAGTGAGGGAGGCATAAGGAAGGCGGTGCTGAATTCACTCAGTAATCTTTCATTCTGCATGTAAGTTCACCAAGGCTGCCTCGAGCAGCTGCTGTCCAGACCCGGCTCCAAGTTCTACCAATCAGCCACACTGCCATAAGCTTTGCTTTCAACCTGGAACTTCTGAGCAGAGCAGCCGGACAAAAACAAAAACAAACAAAAAAAAAAACCATCGTCTAGCTAGGGAAGGAGAGCTGTAGTAGCCGCAGCTTGAAGCAGTGCTGACTCCACGGCTTTGCAGTGACAGAGATTATTTTCTATTCACTTATCCTGCAAACGTGTCCACAGATTTCCCCTTCGGGGCAAAGTGATTCTGGGGCATAGAAATGTTTTCTGAGAAACTGACCTGGAATATTCTCCAACAAATCTTTGAAGTCGTTTGTAAGCAACCAGTAACCCCATCTGAAAACTGCTTCTGCTTTTTGCTAGGGAGATGGGGTCTGTTGTCTACAATTTAATCAATTTAATCCTTATTGAACTTCGGTATCTTTGCCAGTAGGATGGAAAAGATCGTTTTTGATACATGTCCATTTTATCTTCTCTTGAGTAAAATTGAAAACCTTCCTCTATGTTTAAGAAGCATCTGTATTTTATTTTCTGTGAATAATCAGGTGTTTATATTATTATTATTATTATTATTATTATTATTATTATTATTATATTATTATTTGCTTTTGGGGTCACACCCAGAGATTCTCAGGGGGTTACTCCTGGTTCTGCGTTCAGGAATTACTTCTGGCAGTGCTTGAGGGACCATATGGGATGCTGGGGATAGAACCTGGGTTGACCACATGAAAAGCAAATGCCTTACCCACTGTACTATCATGCCAGCCCCAATCAGGTATTTTTTAAAGCAGTTTGATCCTAAGTAGAATGAAATAGGTCAAACATATTTTTATACTATTTCTTCAGTTAGCTTTATAGTTTCCTCATTGAGGTTTTTTTTTTTTCTTTTTGGGTCACACCTGGTCAGGGGTTTCTCCTGGCTCTGCACTCAGGAATTACTTCTGGCAGTTCTCAGGGGACCATATGGGATGCGGGGATCAAACCGGGCGGCATGGGCCACGTGCATGGCAAACGCCCTACCGGGGCTATTGCTCGGCCCCTCCTCATTGGGGTTTTTAAAGCAACTGGATTACACTTGCATGTTTGGGTTAGTTGTTACTTTTCTCAATACTATATTTTTGTTGATTTGTGGCCATCCAGATCTGGCCCAAGTGGGGTCTAATCTATCCCATTGATCATTTTGCTCATTTTCACACACACATATCAACTTTTATGATGATAGTATTGTAAGTAAGATATCTTCTCACATAGCATTATAGATCACCTGACTAGCTCCTCTTCCCCAAATTCTTCTAAGTTATTTGTGAATATTAATTATTCTCTATACATTTATGAAAATTTTATTAGAACCTCAAATTATTTTGTGAGAATTTGCAGATTGTTGCTTAATTGATATATCAATAGAAATAATATCAAACCATTTTTAAAATAAACTTATTTAATTCACTTGTATCACTTGTCTTACCGCTGTTCATCAATTTGCTCAAGTGGGTGCCAGTAACGTCTCCATTCATCCCTGTCACGTGCAGAAAGATCAAACTTATTTAATTCACGAATATTTATTCAGTTTTTATGTTCATTTAATTTTTACATTTTCTCTATCAATATTTTGCATAATCTGTCAATAAACAGCAATTAGTACTCTTTTTAACTGTTATTAATATTTTATGTTGTATTTGGGATAATTATTAATATTAAGAAAATGTGCTTTTGATATTTGAAAATGTCCTTTTTGTATTCTGGCCACCCAGTAACTATTTAATTGTGCCCTTTTGGCTTTGTACATTCTCAAGGTAGAAAGTCATGCAGAATAGAGTTTACAGCTCCTTTCCAATTTTTATAACTTTTGGTTCTTTCCTTGTCTTATAGCATTTTTTCATAGCCTTCAATGTGATGAAAATCTAACAGTAAAGAAAATCTTTCTTCAGGGGTTACTCCTGGCTCTGCACTCAGGAATTACTCCCTGGCGGTGCTCAGGGGACCATATGGGATGCTGGGGGATTGAACCCGGGCAGGCGCAGGCGGCCACGTGCAAGGCAAACGCCCTACCCACTGGGCTATCGCCCCGGCCCCAAGAAAATCTTTTTAATTTCTATATAAGTCTAAGAAAAATGCATCTAAATTTTATGCAGTAATTATGATAGTTGCTCTCAGTTTTAGGTTTAAAATACTACCGAAAATTATAAGAAGTTTCTTTCCTATTCTTTTTTGCTAAAATATTTTTCATTGTTAAATTAAAAAAATAGCTAATTATTGAAGGTAAGCACTTAGAGTTTTGGTAAGGGTTGGAAAAAGTTGTTGGTCAACTCTTGCTGAAATTGTAGATTGACTTGTCCTCTGCTCAGAAATTGCCACCACTCTCTAGAACCTCTTCACCCCTTCTTTCTCTAAGATATTCTTCCCTGGATTTACAGGTGTTTGTTTCAAGTGTCCATATTTGTTACCTTTTTAAGAGGATAGGACTTCTGTTACTGGGACTTCTTTGTCTATAAAGACAGAGCACCAGGATTAGCCCACTTCCTAATCCTTAGGTTAATGACTGGTAGATGTAGGAGCAAGAAAACAAAAAATCTTGGAACAACTCTTGGTGCTCCTGAAGTTTCTTGGAAGATGAGTGAAGTTCTACTCCACAGGGACTTCACCTAAAACTCACATCTCCATCTCTCTCTTTCTCCTCTCCCCACTATTTTTATCAATTTTTCCAAGAGAATATCCTTAATAAAGACTGCAAAAATAAATAAAAAATAAATAAATAGACTGCACATAAATATTCATCCCAGGATCTGATTCTGACCTGTAATTCTGGCCTTAACAAACAGTTTAACAGAATCTACAATAGTTGAATATGCATAATTCCAAAGGTTATAGTTCCACTCTTAGCTCCACACAGCAAATCAATCAAAAAACATACTTTAACAAAGTCATGTACAAATATTTATTACAGCATTGTTGTAAACTATCCAGACCTAAAGTTGTCCATGTGTCCATCAAATTATTACAAGTAAACAAAATGTCTTCTGTTCACATACTGGAATATTTCATGATCATAAGAATAAATAAGCTACAACTACACCCAGCAATATGAAGGAACAAAGAGGACCCAGATACAAGGGGGACTCAAGGTAAGATGATGTTAAAGTGCAACCCTGACAAAACAAATCAGGAACCTAACTTCTTTTTTTCTTAACTTGGCTACTTCTAGTCCAAATGCCACTCATTAAGTTCATAAATCTTTGAGTTGCTGGTTAGTGCCCGGAGCTTAGGCCTGGCACCTGGGAAGAGGTATGAGGTGATGTTCAATGTTATGGTTGTGGTCTGCACAGGTCCTTTCAGCTTGTGGAAATTAGTTGCTATTGCACATAATTTCTGTAATTTTCTGCTTGCTAACCACCAATATTTATTTATCTTTGTGGTGCATAAGCTCAAACCCAGAGCCCCATCAATACTTTTTCTAAAAATTAAATATTACTGAAGGGCCTGTGTTGGTTCTGTAGCAGAGTGTTCCCCTTGCAGGTATGAGGCTGATCTTTCAGTTCCTAGCTCCATCCCACATGCTTCGTGCAAGCCCAGAGAGAATCATTTGTGATTCTCAGTGCCACAGCAGAGGATGCAGTTTCTGGAACACTGTAATCAAGGAAACATAAGCAATGCGCGTATGGAGAGCAGCGCAAACAACCCGCCACGTGACAATAGCAAAGGCAAAGGAGAGGGATTGAAAAATGAGATATTAAATGCATCTAAATTCTCAGCACATATTGAAATGAAAGAATCTTTAAAATGCTCACTAGACTCGCTCGTCCAGACCATGCTCTCCGTGAACACACATGTGCTTGTTGTCTCTGTGTCTCTTGTCTTGCTTTTTTCCACTCGGGATAAGCCCATATTCTCTCTTGATTGGGTATTTCCTCTCTTACTCTCCCCTCACATCTTTCTAAGTACATTTCAATCAATTAAATTATCTTTTTTTGTTTGTTTTTTTTGGGGGTCATACCCGGCAATGCTCAGGGGTTTCCTGGCTCTTCACTCAGGAATCACTCCTGGCGGTGCTCGGGAACCATATGGGATGCCGGGGATCGAACCCGGCCTGCATGGGCGGCCGCGTGCAAGGCAAACGCCCTACCTGCTGGGCTATCGCTCCGGCCCCCTTATCTTTAAAAAATAAGTTGGACCATCCTAACTTTTTTTGAGGTAAACCTTTCCTGAGCATGCTGAATTCACTTCTTAATGCAGGTTAAATTTGATTAATATTTCTTTCTGTTCTGAAAGGTCAAATGAAGCTATAATTTTTTTGTTGTTTTCTACAGTTTTAAGATTGTGTTTAATCTATAACCTTGGCAACTTAGTAACTATTTATATTTCTGTAAATAGCAGAGTAAGACTTTTTAAAAATTGCATTTCAGGTTGTTTGAATCTTTTCATTTCAGTTCAGTAGAATTCACAATTTAGTAGGACTTGGGTCTTTAGAGAAAGGACTATTTAACTACTTTTCCATTTTTTGTCTATTAGAATGTTAGAATTTTCTGTTTCTTCTTCCCTCCTTTATAGTGTTTTACACATTTCAAAATAAAATGTAGACATTTTCTTAGGGTGTTCAAGTTTGTTAAAAATAATTTCATTTTGCAACTTCATGGATTTATTTTATTAAAAACTCTGACCTTATGAATTTAGTTTCTGGAGTTTGAGCTTTTGGACCAGTCCAGGTGGCGCACAGGGATGGGTCCCAGGGGCGGTCAGGAAACTGTACAGACTTGAGAATCAAGCTCAGAGCTTCTACTCGCAAAAGCACGTGGTCCAGCCCTTGGAGCCACCCCCATTCGAATTTATCTTGGATAGATAAATTTATTTATCGAACTGAATTTATTCTGAGGTCAAGTGAGATTCTGGTTATATTTTTTTCTTTTTTTCTTACATGGTTATCCAGTTGCCCCACATGCTTTATTTAATAATACATCTTTTCCTCAGGGAAGCTGATTGATTTCAGAGGAAGAGTTGTGAGTGGCGGCCCTCCCATTCACTGAGAACATCAAGGCAGTGTGAGATACTGGATAGACAGCGACAATGTGAACCTCTTGCTATTTCTTCCACTGAGAGAGAGAACAAAAGAAGAAACAAACAAATCTCCATATAAGCATGGCTAGGTAGACCCCCTACCAGTCTGTCTCCCTGCGGAGGGGACCCTCTGGGAACCAGCTAGGTGTAGTCAATCACACAGCAGGCAACACAAGTAAGGAGTATACTGTGGTGCTCAGTATTTGATTGTTAGGACAATAGAAATGCTATGCCTCTGATGTTGTTCTTTGCATTTTGATCTGCAATGTCACAAAAACGGGCAGGAGATTTTCCCCCAAATTCAGAAAGCACCTGTGGCTTGTTTTTCAAGGACTCTGCTATGTTGGACAGAATTCCCAGGGCTCCAGAGAGGAGGATACTTGCCTTGCATATCATGGTTTAGGCCTGGGGAGGCAGGAAACGAGGCTTTCTTTAAGAGAAGCCTCAGTTGGACAGAGTAGAACAATTCAGAGCAACTGACATGATGCAAATCCAAACCATGAAATCCTCAGTTATTTGTAAAGAGCCACAGAGAGATGGGAAGGACAGAAAGAGATTGTTCACTTTTCTCTGAAAAGTGAACAATCTTTTTCTTCAGCCTCACCCCACCTATTCACTGGGAAGAACCTAAGGAAGAAGAACGTTCTCTCCCAGGTTTATCAGAAGGGAAAAGGAAAATAAATTTTTCATGGTGAAATGAATAAGTCTAATAAGACTGTTCCCTTCAGTCTTATTAGACCAGTTAGACAGTGACCATTTCCGCTCAAAGAGCCGGAAGCCAGTGCATTGATTGGTTTACCTCTAACTTCCTAAGCCAATCACAGACAAGGGAACTGGACCACAGAAATGGAGTGCTGGGTCTTGGTTGCTGGAATGACCCCAAGAGATTAGGTTCCCGGACCAAACTGGAAGAACAGAATAATGGATTACATCCTGGAGAAGCAGCTGACAGCGTTATCTTACACACTATTTAAAATTTTGTTTTTATTTTGGAAAATATTGTTACAAAGTTTGCCATTTGTTAATAAGTTTGGGCATCTCCCTGCAGTGTTAAGGGGTCAGGGCACCTCTTCTCTAGTGACACTCAGCCAACCAGGGCACCAGGGGTGCGAACTCTGGGACATTCTATCCATAAGGCAAGTATCTCTGACCTCTCAGCTCTCACTTCCGCTCCCGTTTAAGCATTTTAAGTGTAAAATTAAGTCGCATTGATTACATACACAATACATTTGATGGTGTAGCCATCACTATCCAATATTTCCAGAGCTTTTTAATCATTTAAAGTCTGTAACCCTTAAGCAATAAGACCACATTTCCCCAACTACCAGACTCTGAGACGCTCTAATATATTTCCTGTCTCTATGAATTTTCCTATTCAAGATATTTCAGGTTTTCATATAAGGGAAAACACAGGATATTTGTTCCTTTATGTCTGCCACTTAATAGCATTTTGAAGATTCATCTGTTATACATTAGAACTGCATTTTTATGACTGAAACTTACTCTGTAGTATGTTTATAGCACATTTAGCTTGTCCATTAATCTGCTAATAGACGTGGATTATTTATCTCTTTTTGCATTTATCTTAGCAAGTGCCAGGTGCTACCTCATGGGGTTTTGATTTGTGTTTTATAATAACTAATTGTGTTTGAAGCTTTTCATGTGTCTGCCTTGTAAGTGTCTGTCTTCGGTAGTCTTCTTGAAGAAATGGGGGAAACACTGACCCAGGTTTCCATTTATTTTCCAGGTAACTAGCGATATCTTATTGAATTGTACTAACTCTTTACACATTGTAGATTAGCATTTTTCAGCCTCTTACACTTGTAGAACAGCATCTGTCTGGTATATTGGTCCATTAACTAGCAACTATAATAAAATAATTATAATATCATAATTATAATATAAA
This sequence comes from Cryptotis parvus, assembly GCA_021461705.1. Classification (NCBI taxonomy): domain Eukaryota; kingdom Metazoa; phylum Chordata; class Mammalia; order Eulipotyphla; family Soricidae; genus Cryptotis; species Cryptotis parvus. The sequence continues at coordinate 83,730 of JAJIBD010005508.1, read as the reverse complement.
TATATAATATGATTATATAACATAATTATATGATTATATTATATACTTATAATTTTAATATAATTATAATAAAGCAATTATAATAAAGTAATTTTCAACCTTACTACAAGTATGAATGGGCCACGGTCTGAATACCAATGTTCTAGGTAATAAGCCATTTTTATTTATTTTTTGCCATCACTTGTATCACTTGTATCACTTATTTATTTTATTGTATCACTTATTTATTTTATTTTTCTTTTTTTTAATTTAATATTTTTATACCACTATGAGCAAATCGATGAACAATGGGAAGACCACCATGAAATACACAATTACAAAGATGTTCATATTTGGTTTACATCTTACAGTGTTCCAGCACCCATCCCTCCACCAGTGCCTACTTCCACCACCAATGTCCCCAATTCCCTCTCCCTCCCTAGCCTGCCTCTATGGCAGGTTATTTTCTCTCTCTCTCTCTCTCTCTCTCTCTCTCTCTCTCTCTTCCCTATCTTACGCTTTGTGGATTGCTGTACATACACGTAGAGGTTATCATATGTATCTTTCTGCCTGTATTTAATGCTCAGTTTCAGGTTGGTATTAGCACTTTCAACAATTATTAGCACTCTGTTCCCTTCTCTGTCTTACCTAACCTCTGACTCCCACATATTTGTGTAATTTTCACCTTTGATAAGACCTCCTGATCCATGTTTCGCCTGACCTTGGATATTGGTATCATAATATGTCTATATATTTATGTCATGCAAATAAATGCAGTCATTCTATATCTGTCTTTTTCCTTCTGGCTAATTTCACTCAACATGATCCTCTCCATGCCCATCCATTTATAGGCAAATTTCATAACTTCATTTTACCTAACAGCTGCATAGTATTCCATTGTGTAGATGTACTAAAGATTCTTTATCCAGTCATCAATTCTCTGGCACTCTGGTTGTTTCCAGAATCTGGCTATTGTGAATAGTGCTGTTTGAAAATAAAGGTGCAGATGGTGTTATCACTTTGTGTTTTTTGGCTTCCCAGGGTATATTCCCAAGAGTGGTATGGCTGGGTCAAATGGGAGCTCAATTTCTAGTCTTTGGAGGAATGTCCATATTGTTTTCCAAAAAGGCTGCACCAGTTGACATTCCCAACAACAATGGATGAGAGTCCCCTTTTCCCCACATCCACGCCAGCACTTGTTGATCTTGCTCTTCTGGATATGTACCAGTCTCTGTGGTGTGAGATGATATCTCAGTGTTGTTTTGATTTGCATCTCTCTGATGATTAGTGATGATGAACATTTTTCATATGCCTTTTGAATAATTCATTTTTAGACATATACTATGTAAAGATTTTCTGTCAATCTGTGGCTTGTCAGTTTACTTTATAATATCTTTCAATGCACAAAATTTGTGTATTTTGATAATAGTGAAGTATTGTTTCTTCTGGTGGCCATGCTTCTGGCATCATATCTAAGAATTTCTTGCATTAGGTAGATTAACTTCCATATTTTAAGAACTTGTGGTCTTAAATTGAGCTCATTGATGTATTTTCAGTTCATTTCTGTATATGGTGTGGAGGTAGGAGTACAACTCTGTTATTTTTCATGTTGAAATCCTTTACCTCAGTACCACTTGAGACACTACGATTTTCCTATTGAATAAATTTACAACTCCTGTTAAAACTCAGTTGTTCGGATCAGAGTGACAACGCAGAGGATCAGGCACTTGTCTTGCATGCGGCTGACCCAGGTTCAATCCCCGGCATCCCATATGGTCCCCTGAGCAGCATCAGGAGTAATTCCTGAGTGTAGATCTAGGAAAAACCCTTGAACATTTCCAGGTGTGACCCAAAAGAAAAAAAACCTAAGTTGTTCATAAAGGTCTGAATCTATTTTGTGCCCTCAGTTTCTTTCCATCAGTCAATCTTTATGCCAATACCACAATGTTCTGATTATTGCAGTTTTGTAGTAACTCAGAAAGTATTAAACTTAAGTATGTAAAGAAGCTTTATGTCAAGAGAATTTTTTTATGTCAAGAGTATCCTGAAACATTTTCAAGATCATTGCCACGTTTCTCTATTCCATGCAACTCCATATGAATTTGAGAATAAATGTTTCCATTTCAGGGTGGTGGGTGTGGAAAATGCTGAGGACAGGAGCGATAGTCCAGTGGGGAGGGTGTTTGCCTTGCAAACGGCAGACCTGGGTTCAATCCTGGGCATCCTGTATGGTCCCCGAGCACCACCAGGAGTAATTCATGAGTGCAGAACCAGGAGTAACCCTTAGCATTGCTGGGTGTGAGCTAAAAAAGAAAAAAGAAATGCTGAGAGAGAAATTGTATTGATCTGCACAATGCAGACAGTAGTGAATCTCAACAAAGTCTTCTGAACCATAAACATGGGTCAATTTTCCATTTATTTATGTTTCCTTTCATGTCTTTCAAAAGTGTAGTATTATACACGACTTTCACTTCTTTGGTTAAATTTACCCTAGGTATTTTATTCTTTCCATTACTTTTCATGTTTGTTTCTGATTTAGGGTCACGCCCAATGTTCAACACTTACTCTGGGTTCTCCTATATCTCAGGAACTATATCCAGTGTCAAGGGTCAAAGCAGGGTCAGTTTCATGAAAGGCAAGTGCCTTAACCCTGTTGTTCTCTCCGTCTGATTCTCAGGTGCTATTTTATATAAAACTGCTTTCTTAAGTACTTTTTAAAATGTTCATTGCTGTTGTAGAGATTTTTCTAATGACAGATTATTTTTTAGTTAATTTTGTACCTACAATCTTGCTAAATTCATTTATTGGCTCTAGTAACATTTTTCTGTGAATTCCTTTGGATTTTCAATTATACAAGATCACAATGTCTGCAGAAAATTAACTTTTTCCTTCGAGACTTCAGAGTAATATGCTTTTATCTATTTTCTCATGCTAAAATTTTAGTACAATTTGATATAGCTTTTTTCCATGTAGGAATCTTGTTCCTGATCTCAAGAATGTGTTAGTCTTTTACCAATATGTATGATATTAGCTATGGATATTTGTTAAATGTCATTTCTATGTTAAGAAAGTTTATTTTTATTTTTTTTTAATTTTTTATTATACCACAGTGAAACATACAATTACAAAGGTGTTCATAATTGGGTCTTGGTAATACAGTATACCAGCACCCATCCCTCCACCAGTGCCCCATTTCCACCACCAATGTACCCCCACCCCCTCCCGCCCACCCCCATGCTGCCTTAATAGCAGGTACCCCAGTTTCCTCTCTTTCTCTCTCTGTCTCTCTCTCTGTCTCTGCATCTCTCTCCCTCTTCTTTTTACATTGTGGCTAGCCCTGCAGGTATTTAGAGTTTATCACTTAAGTCTCTTTGTGTATATTCAATGGTGAGTTTTAATCTGCCATTACCATTTCCCACATTTAGTAAAACTCTGGTATCTATTTATGTCATATTAATGAATGTAGTCATTCTATATCTGTCCTAAGAAAGTTTATTTTTATTCCTAATAATCTTAGGGTTTAACAATGATAAATTTTAACCAATGATAAATTTTGTTTAATGCCTTTTCTGCATCAATGAAGAAGGTCTTTTATTTTACTTTTCCTTTGTGTTATCAATGTGGTAAATTACATTATTGATTTTCTTTAGTTGAATCATTCTGGCGCTTCTAGGATAAACTTTGCTTTGTTCTTTTAGTATGCTTTATTTATTTATTTAGTTGACTTTATTAGTATTTGCTGATGCTCTTCATGTCTGTTCTTAAAGCAAATAGGCCTATGATTTTCTTTTCTTCTGATGTCATCATCTTGCATTAGAATAGTGTTTAGATAGAAATGGCTAAAAATTCTTCCTAATGCTTTTCTTTTTAAGAACTTGAAAATAGTTTGCACTAATTTTACATTAACTTTTTTGGTTGAACTCAAAAGTGAAACCATGTGGAGAGCTGGAGGAATAATACAATGGATAGGACACTTACCTTGCCAACTTTGTTTAATCCCGGGCATCATCTCTGACCCCCAAGTATTGCTATGAGCTCCAGAAGCAGCCCTTGAGCACCACCAAGTGTAGCCCAAAAACAAAAATGAAAAAACAAAAGAAACAAAACAAAACAAAACAAAAAACAAAAGTGAAGCCATTTGACTCTGGGAGATTTCTTATTACCAATTTAATCTTTTGTTACAGGTTTATTCAGATTGGGTTTTTTTTTTATTTTGCTATTTTTTTAGTTTTGGTGATTTTTGTGATTCTAGAAAAAATTTATTTCATTAAAACTATATGGTTTTCTTGCATAAAATAGTACATAATATTCCCAATCCCTATAAACTTTCTGTTAGGACAATTTTATTACTAATTTTAGTTATTAGCATTCTCCTTTCATCAGTTTAGATGCAACTTTGTCAATTTTATGGACCTTAAAGAACTGATCTGGGAATTCATTAAGACTTTCTGATGTTTTTCTGGTCTCGTTTCATTTATTGCTGCTCAAATCTATATTCTTTCCTTTCTGTTCCTAGCTTGGGTTTAGTTTCAGATTTATTATTCTTCCTCCAGTTCCTAAAGTTGTAAAGTTAGGTTACTTATTAATCCCTAAAGCATATTCTAATTTAACCTGTGATTTATTTCTTTTGAAGCACTAGTCAGAAATGTCCGATTTCTACTGTCTGTGGAATGTCCTCCCATTGACTTCTAATTGTATGCCACTGTATTGTATTATTTAATATTTTTTAATGTATTGAAAAGACATGGGGACTCACAGACATGGGGCAGAGCTGCTACTGGCTTTCCCTGTGCCCATCCGCTCATGAGGCACCCAGGAGGGATGGCAGGTTCTAGCCCTGGCCTGCCACCACAGCAGAGCCTCAGAACAAGCCAGACGACCCCCCCACTCCATGAGGGGCCTCCATTTTCCACATCCGGACTTCCCCCTCGTCAGCACTCCACCCAGCATACCAGCGGCCAAGCGGTTCATCAATAAATGCTGGATTTTGAGATGACTACAAGAGTATGCTACCCTCATGGCAGAGCCTGGCAAGCTACCCGTGTCGTATTTGATATGCCAAATACCAGTAACAATTATAGATCTTATTCCCATGACCTGATGGAATGGTTTGAGGCTCTTTATGTTCCTGGAGCAAGCAGGTGCCCTTGGGCTCTACTAGCATGAGACAGGACATATGGAGATGTTACTGGTGCCCACTCGAGCAAATCGATGATGAGCGGTAAGACAGTGACAGTGAAATGTATTGAAACATGTCTTACAAGCTAACAAATGTTCTCTCCTAGATAGTGTGTGTTCATATACATACATTTTAAAAGTATATAATCTAGTGTTTTCGTGCCCCTTGAGGTATTGCACATGTGGCTGCGGTGCCCAGAGTAATGTTGGCTAGCTGTCACCGATAACCACAGATCAGGAGGAAAAGACACCTGAGGGTAACTTTGGTCAGCTATCATTGGTAACCACAGATCACTTGTAGACTTCTCCAAGGAGGAAAGACTGAATGGAAGAGCTATGAAATTGACCAAAATTTTATGAAACACATTCATTGATCTCACCAGAAGACTGAAACTTCAAAAACTGGATTTCCCATTGAATTAGCCCTTCCCTGAGGTTAGCCTTATCAGTGCACATCCTTTTAAATAGGTGTCCAGCTTAGTCCTATCTTTCTGTTTGTCATAGCAGCTCCACACACGGGAAGGGATAGGCAGATGCATCAGGGGATCTTCAGGCACTTCCGGGAGGCAGCTGTGTGTCCAGGTTGCGTCAGAGCCACAAGTCACTCAGGAATGTGGGTTCTGGCACCTCGTCTCCTTCCACCACTTTTCTGCATCTTTTCTGTTGTCTCATGTCTGCCTTCGCCTGACCTAAAGCCCTAGGGCTGCTGTGTTCCCTCTCAGACTGGCTTCCCCTCACCCTCACTTCCTGCCCTTCTTTCTTAGCTTCTCTGCCCACTCTCTGGTTCAGTGAGTGTTGGCCTTTCCCCAGGCACGCTGATCACAATGAGAAAGTTCCTCTGGATAATACTCTTGCTTTGTGGGTAGCCTTTTCCTCTCCGCTCTTCTAAGTATTTTCATATTTTTTATCTCTTCCCTTCTCCTGGGCTTTCATCCTTAATTGTCACATTGTTGTGTCCTTTTTCTCACCCTCCTGTCACACTCCAAAGAAGGAAAGTGGGGACAAATCACATTCCGGATGTAAAAGGAATATTAAAAAAAGAGACAGCTTCCCTACCGAAATGGCTAAAATAAAATCTCCAGTTGACACTTACCACTCTTTGGGAATAGCTATACTGAAGTTTTTCTGTCTCTGGCCACTGTAGTCATTTGAGGAATTTCTGAACATTTTGGAGAAGCCACATACACATTGGCCTTGCAATGGGATCCCAACCTATCTGTTATCTTCCACTCAATTCAGAACGTCATTGGAGATGAGCTATGGCCCCAGCAGCTCGGCCCGGAGAGGGATGAACACACCCCAGTGTCGTCCTGTGCCCTCAAAGCCAATCAGACCTTCTGGACTCCCACATACACTACAGAGCCAGGGCCATGACAGGAAACGCGTTTGCTGTGATTTGTTTCTAACTCAGCATCCAAACTATAAAGCTTCAATTGCTAAATCTTATATAGGAATCTTCCCTGTCCTGAGAGTGAATTATTCCCTGGGGCTGATGTGGCTAGGAGGTACACAAGCGTCCTGCTGCAGGCCAATGTCATGTGTGGACAGAGAAGGAATTTGACATTTTTTAAAATTTACTTATTTTTCAATTGAATCACAGTGAGATACACAGTTAGCAAGTTGTTTGTGATTGGGTTTCAGTTATATAATGTTCCAACACCTGTCCCTTCACCAGTGTATATTTAGCATCACCAATGTCTCCAGTTTCCATCCTGCCCTGCCTCCCACCACCATGGTAGGCACTTTCATTCTGTCTCTCTGTGTCTCTGTCTCTTTCTCTGTCTCTCTCTGCATCTCTCTCTCTGTCTCTCTGTCTCATTCTGTCTGTCTGTCTCTCTCTGTCTTTCTCTTCTCTTTCTCTGTCTCTCTGTCTCTGACTGTCTCTCTCTCTCTCTCTCTCTGCATTATGTTCTATAATACAGACACTAGAGGTTATCAGGCCTATCCCTTCACTTACTTTCAACACTCAGTTCCTGTCCAAAGTGAGCCCTTCCAACTCTCACCGTCATACTGATCTCTTTTCTGGTATTTTTTAAGGTACACGCTTATACATCTCCTATTGAGTCTCACAAGAATTCTGTCACCTGAGGGAGGCTGACCTGCCTTGGTTTCCCCATGAGGCCACATGGAAGGGTCATCCAGAGCAGAATAATCAACCTCTCTAGAACTCAGGCGCTGCTCCGGGCTCCACTCACCTGCAGCCCTGACAGAGCAGACTCAAGTCAGCTAGAAGTCACGCTTCCACCTGGTTGGTGAAGGCCTCCCACCTTGGGCTCATACAGGCTCCTCCAGGCCCAAGAATGTGTGAGTAACTTGTTCTGTGATGTTCTGGAGTTGCTTCTCCCTCTGAGCCTTTTCTATTTCCTTGCTTTCAGGTGATCCTTAAGCGCCCTGATTGGGACGCGATACACTGGCTTTTCAGAGAGCAGTGAACTCCGAGGCAGGAGCTGGAGTCAGTCCCAAGGAGGTTGCCTTTATGTCAAAGAAGAAACGATTGACAACAACCCAACTCTTGCAAAACTTCCACCTAAAAGTCTTAGCAGTAAACGCAAAGTCATATCCACTTTAAGAAAAAAAAATAAAGGTTTCAGTGGTGACAAGTCTCATCCACAGTCACGCAGTCACTAAGGGGCAGAGGTGTCCATGCAGGTCAGCTCACCCCACCCTCAATCTCTCATCTGTTTGCATACCAAGTCCATTAAATGCCAGCATTATCCCAAAGGACATACAGTCTGCAAAGGACATGGGAAATGATGACTTTGCCCTAACAATTTTAAGTCTAGCATTTAAGGAAAAGTGATCATTTTGATAAATTTGGCATGGAAATAATAAAGTAAGGGTGAGATAGTAAATTATTCTAATTCTATAGAAACTCTTCAATACACTTGGTACTAGAATGCACATTTTGGTGGCACAGTTTCTTGCCATCACAAAATGCCACAAAATGAAAGCATAAACATTTATTATGATGATTACTGTATAGAAAACTAAGATTTTGAAACTGTAATACTTTTTGAGAGTCCAAGCAATGGAAGTAATCTCCTCCCCCATGCTATTGTTGGTCCACTACAACACACAGGACGTACAGCAAGTACAATTCATGAGTTCTTCCCATTGCTGACTCTCACAGACTCCCTAAGGACAGCGACCTGGTCTGAATGAATAGTTTCTGCCTTGAATCCCTGCACTTGCCCAGTCCTCTTTCTAGTCACCAATCCCTAAAGGTCTTCCACCAGATTACAAGTCTTATGGACAGGAATACTATGTGTGTTAGTTACCAAACAGGCTAGAACTAGCCCAGAGCTTACCCATATTTTGTGATCAGTAAATGAATAGAATAGCAGAACACACATACCCACTCAAGTACTCTACCACAGAGCACTGGATGGCTATCTTGGGAGCACAAGATTTCCTTGTAGGAACAAACCATTTCACCAAATCCCAGAGAGCAGAAGCATAAATTGTTCTTCCTTGACTCTGCCCCTCAAAATGTTGCAGATGTGACTGTGGTTCCCGGCTGCGTCAACAGGTGAGGGACAGGAGACAGGCATGTCTACACCCAGGGCTCTTCCCCATGGGCCCTGGGTGGTTGATGGTCTGACATAGGAAAAGACTGGGCCCCTGGGATGAACCCAGAGCCACGGCAGAGCCTGGCAAGCTGCCCTGTGGTGTATTCCATATGCCAAAACAGCAACAATAATGGACCTCATTCCCAACAAATGGAAACGTTACTGGTGCCTGCTCAAACAAATCGATGAACAACAGGGAAGACAAGTGACAAGTGACAAGAGGTGTGATGAAGTTACCCAAGAGCTGATTTTAATTTTATTTATTTTAGTGAAGAAATAATTTATATTAAAACTTTTTGCTTTAGAAAGTTCTTTTAGAAAGAATTTAGGGCAGAGAAAGAGAGAAGTATGTATTCAAGAGAAAACATAGGCTTTACCAGAGTGAAAATAAACGTGCAAAGAAATATAGAGTCAAGCATGCTAGATACATATTCACAGGGAAGAAAGGGTTTAGAGAACAAGCCAGGAGCAATGATTTTAAAACCGTTGTTCATCCATCAAGAGGTGAATTATTAGGTACTACTCACCCAAATGATGAGTCAGGTTGAGCTGTCAACAAACCAGAAATAACTATGACCCACTCAGGTTGAATAGCTGGTAATAGGAACCAGACAATGCAGAATTAATGTCTCACTTCTGTCAACAATTTGTAAGTGACCTTGGTATCTATATTGATTAAAAGGTTTAGAGTCACAAGCAATAGAACATTTAAACTGGCCTACTGAAGCAAGTTTGTATCTCGTGTTTGATGAAGTCTGGGGTTAATTTTGGTGGTTTGAACAATATATCACTACTCTGTAATTGTTTGACAACCTCAAGTCAACTTTACTCCCAGGTTTTTTTGCTTATGGGATCAAAATGGTAGTGGGGCAATTGCTGGTCTGACCTTTGCTTATGAAATAGCCCAGAGGAAGAGATAGAATATCTGGAATTTGGGGGCAGTTCACCCTCACAGTGTCTTCAGCCACAGATTCAGTTCTAAATAAGCAGAGAAGCTACCAAGACAAAATGTGTGATCAAACTTTGCCTGAGGAAGAAACCTGTTTCCACTGATGCAGATGAATCCCCAATAGAACTCATCTGGAGCCCTCAGAAATGCATAAAAAGCAAAGGGAATGAATTTTAAAAGCGTCTGGAGAATCTACCCATAGTAATCCATAATCAGTTATTGCCCTAAGTCTCTCTTTCAACTAGGATAGGCATAATTCACAGCAACCAAAGAACTAGTGCAGATGGGAAGCTGCTTGCCTCGCATGTGGCTGACCTGGGTTTGATAGCCTGCACCATATATGGTTCCCTAAGCAACACTGAGTTAACCCAGAGCAGAGCCAGAAGTAAGCCTTACACACAGCTGGCTATGGCCCCCAAAACAGAACAAATCAAAAACCCATGCATGATAATATACATTAACATATCATGTGGGAACATGAGAGTTTAAATGAGATAAAGAGTAACTATAGTCTGCAAAGTCTAAAGCTTGGCATAGATGACTATTTCTCCAGCTTATGGGCTAGTATTTTGGGGGAGTAGAAGGAATGACACCTGGCTATGCTTAGGGTTTACTTGTGACTTTGTGCTCAGGCAGGGATCAGGGAACCATATGGGATATTGAGAATCAAACCTGGGTAAATTGTGTGCAGGGCAAAAGCCTTACCTGATGAACTACTTCTCTGGCCCTTTCAGAATATTTTTGACATTTTATAAAAAGCTTGGAGCATTCATTTCAGGAAAAAAAAACACGGACTCCAAAATTTAAGGACTTAACACTTGCTGTGAACTTACTATGTCCTGGGCACTGATCAGGGTAATTTGTAAGGATAGTCTTTGATTTCCTAACTTCAACCCTGGGAAGTTAGCATTATCATGCCTCTTGGACAATAAAGAAACCAACGCTCAGAAAAGCTAAGTAACTTAGCAAGGTCACACAGCTGGTAAGTCATACAACTAAACTGGAACCACGTCTGCTTATCCAAATTCAACACATTTTCATGTCTCTCATTTGTAATTCTTTCCTCTCAACTTTTTCTATTAAAAAATACTTGTCTAGCCAGGTTAAAGCCCCTTCTTCCAAGAAGTCCATGTAGAGTACCACATAAAAGTCAAATTGCCTCACCTAATGTTACGTACTTTTATAAAAAATTTCTTTCTGAAGACTGTCACATTTTTCTAGAGATGTGAAGGCCCCCTAAAGCCAAAGCCTTCAGGCATCTCATCTCCAGCCCAGACTCTCCTTACTTGCAAGATTATGGGAGCATTGATGAGTTGGGCTTAGGTGCTGGCTTTGCCTGCTCCATGAGAGTCCACTTCATTTTTGTTTCCACTTTCCAGAAGTGTCAACTCATAGCGTCACCCTCCATCATAAGTTGGAGAGTCGAGGCTGCAGTGCAGTTACCCCAATTCACTTCATGAGTTCAGACCTTCCCTTCTCAGTGCAGTTACCCAAACTCACGTCATGAGTTCAGACCTCCCCTTCTCTGTGCAGTTACCCCAATTCGCTTCATGAGTTCAGACCTTCCCTTCTCAGTGCAGTTACCCAAACTCACGTCATAAGTTCAGACCTCCCCTTCTCTGTGCAGTTACCCCAATTCACTTCATGAGTTCAGACCTCCCCTTCTCTGTGCAGTTACCCCAATTCACTTTATGACCTCCCACTTCTCTGTGCTCCAGCAGGGCTTCTGTGTGCCCTGCTGTGACAGACTCGCTGTGCAGCTCATGTCAGTCAGAAGCTCCCAAATTTATTTTACTCACTTTTTAGGGGGAAAAAAATCACTCAACACCTCCTGGAAATTTACCTTTTATAATGGTCAAGCAGAAATAAGTACCCAAAGTTACTACCACCCATGCCCCCAGATCATTTCAACATCTGGCAAGAGGTGATATCACCACACTGAGAAACACCAGATCATACGCTGGTGTTCTTTGAACAAGCAGTGACTCTCATCATACTCAAGTATGTTCTGCAAACTCTGCTAATGGCAACCACTGTTACTGAGTAGACTCTCTGAACCAGGCTCAAGGGCCCTCCCATTGCATTCTCACAATAGCCAGAGGAGAGGAGATAGATTCCATCTGTGGGTGAAGCTGTCATGGGCACATGTTGTTCAGGTCTTGAATCTGTGCTAACCATTACACCTCCCTGTTCCATTCATTGTCTTTGAGATCAGGGGTGTACACATGCTCAGAGATCTCGAAGTACTTCCCTAGGCAGCCCATGTCATAGCCAGAGTCTTGCTACTGCTGATACTAATCATATCAGTGGCACTCCGTCCCTTTCTGACCTCCTACTAACAATACTGCACAAACTTATCCACGAAACCCAGTGACACAATGGCTGGTCATATCCTTCCATCTACCATGAGAAACAACCTGGTTCTGCTATTTCACCCTTTCCTGCAGATCCTCAGAGGAGGAGAGTTACCGCATTCCCACTTCTTTGCTCAGTGTCTATCTTTGGCCATATAGAATACGCAACAGTTATTATTATGAGCATCAAAAAGAGAAAGTAACAGCAAAATTGCAGCACAAGACAAAGGCAGGACTGCGTTGACACCCTCCTCTTTGGCCTGGGCAGAGAGATGCCCACCCAGCAAGCAAGCTCATAGTCATCTACCTCTTCCGCCTTCCCAGGATACACCAGCCAGGATGCTGCAGCCTCCTTCCAGCCCAAGCAGAGGAATCCTGGCACCCTGCAGCTTCTCTAATCATCCCCCGAGGCCCAGGCTGATGAGCTGTGGGGAGGGCCTGCTGCAGCCCTGGCGCCTGCTTAATTATCATGGGCAGAACAGCCCAGCAGGCCCCAGCTCCCCACAGCTAGGGTGAGGAGGCCGGTTCAGGTGAGTTAATAAGGACAGAATCTCTGGCCCAGCGGGAGCTGTGCTGGCAGAGTTCAAAATGCTGAAGCGCATTGTACAAAATGCCATTTTCCCTAGAAATTAAATTAGCATCTCATTGTTTCTTACTTCTCGATGTCCATTACTTTGCTTCCCTCTATTCTCCTTCCCCTTCCGAAGCACACAGGCATGCTTTGACTAACACTCATTTTGAAATGTTATTCTGCAAAGGTTTCTTCAAGTTCATTGATATCAATCAAAAGGAAAATGGCAGCCAACCTCTGGGGGTTCTCACTGGTCAAAGATTGGACAATTAGAACATTAAAAAGAATAAACTTTGTAATGGATTTGAAAATGATATCCATTTAAACCCAAGACTATTGATTGTAGATAGATCAGAACTATTTATCATATTTATTTTTCTGTAAATCTACAGCTATTGTGAAATTAAAATTTTATTTTATTTTTAAAAAGTCAGATAATGACACCTATATACTGTATAGTTCTATTTGAATGAAATGTCCAAAATAGAAAAGGTACACAGACAGAAATAACTTAGTTGTTGCCTGAAACAGGTAGAAAGGAGAAATTGGGGTGATTGCTTAGAAAAGTATTTCTCAGCTGGAGGCCATATGGACCTCGTGAATCCCCCAAAATATTCAAAGGGGCTTTGGAGCATGAGAGAAAATGTTTACACCAGCTAACATAGAATACATGGCAAAATACTCTGCCTCATAGAGAGTTACAGATCCAAACTGTTTTCCTGCCCTCTACCTACAAAGTATCATGCAGGATGGGGATCCCCTGACCCTACCCTGACAAAATCCAGGGGCAGGGGCAGAGGATCCCCCTTCTGCCCCAGGGATCAGTGGACAGGGGACGGAGAAAAACATGAGTATCCAGCAAAGTTTAAAAGGTTTTCCTCTCACAGGTTCTGGTATACAATCCAACAATAGGAAAATCCTGAACATTGGGTTCCCGAGCTGGGTGCCGGCCACATATACCTTTAGAATCCTAGGCCAAAATGGCTGTCACCACATGTTAAGGCCCAACAGGGAGGAATACAGAGAGGAGGAGAGCAGAGGGAGAAGGGGGAAAAGGAAAAAAAGGTGCAGAAGAAAGCAGGCTACAGCTTTTATATCTCTTCAATTTAGACTGCCCACACTAAGGGAAAGCAGTTAGGGTCAATTCCCCTTGGGTAACTTCTCCCAGAAACCTCATCTAGTCCCACTGAAATGTTAATGTTGCCCAGCCAAGGCTGCAGGTCCTTGGTAGATGGGGGGAGGAGCTCCTGAGTGAACTATATCTCAGAATACAAAGGCATGCATTTGTACCAATGGCTATTCTACACCCAGGTATATATTTCTCCAAGCCTTCACAAGATTCTCATCTTTACTTCATAGTTGTTTTGTATATTAGCCTTCAGGCTTATTAGACAGACATGTTTGCTTGCTTGTAGGCAAACAGCATTTCTCTCTGGTCTAATTACTTAGAGATCCAACATGGCCAGGTAAATATACTGGTAAGACCCATCTAGTCCCACGATGATTGTGGCAGCATGAGAGAAAATATCTATACCAGCCAACATAGAATACATGGCAAGATATACTGCCACATTCAAACTGTCCTCCTGCTCTTCATCTACAAAGTGGCCTGCAGGAGGCAATTCCAGGCAAGATGCAGAGGCTCTAGACAACAGTGTATTGCCACAAGTTCAGACTAATTGCCCCTCAGAAAAGCCACAGGCCTCCTGATAAAATAAGAAGTCCCAGCCCCACCAGTACTCTGAAAACAGGCAGCCAGAGCCTTGTGGGGTCCTGGCGTCTGATTGAGTTCACAAGTAGTCTAGGCTCTCAAATAACATCTCAGAGAACAGCAGGATGAAATTGCAACCAAATTCTGAATACAGAAAGCCTACCGAACAAGGGATAGGGGCTTCTTAAAAGTATGGAGGCAAGCAAGGTATCAGGGAGGTCAATGAAGTTTATAAGACATAAACATTGTTTGAATTCTGAGTTCAACTATTCCACTAAAAGTAATATTTTTCCATCCAACAGAGAAATCAGCACTGACGTTGGTGAAAAACTCTTTCATTTACCAGGTTTATTTGGGTATTGTGCCTACACTTAAAATAAGGACCACGAGGGCCCAGAGTGATAATTCAGTGGGTAGGGCGTTAGCTTTACACGAGGCTGGCCCATGCCAGCCCGGGTTCGATCCCCAGTATCCCATATGGTCCCAGAGCACCGCCAGGAGTAATTCCTGAATGCAGAGCCAGGAGAAACCCCTGAGCATTGCCGGCTGTGACCCAAAAAGGCAAAAAAATAAATAAATAAGTAAGGACTACGAATATACACAGAAACACATAGCATTGAAATAATGTGACATATAAAAATGTTATCAAAATATTCAAGACTCAGGGTTTGTACTGCAAAATAAAATACTCAAGAAAGAATAAGAGAATATCATATGTAATTGAATACATGAAGATGTCTGTTCTATTTTCAGGAAGTTTGAAAATTTCCAAAATCAAATATTAACGTTATTTTAAAATACATAGTGTGCCAAGGATATGACTTTTATATCACTGTAGGCCTTGAATGTGAGTCCCCTGGTTTGAACACTGGCAAGTGCACATATACACAATGGAAAAAATAGTAAGCAAAGAAATAGAATAAAATAAGCTAAATGCTGTTTTTTGTATCCTGGGACACCTGGCAGCTCTCACCTTTCCTAAAAGTACCTACCTACATCATTCATATTGTGACAGCCTGAGCAGTCACAACAAACTCAGGCCTTTGTGGTGCACATTGGTCTAGCGGGGTTTCCCTGGGAACCCTTACTTAGAAGAACATGGTGGGTTTCTCTTAGAATTCTGGAATTAATCAACCACACCCCTCAAGATCCTCAAGAGAAGTGTTGAAACTGAATCTATCAGTATGTGGTGACAGTTTGCAATCAAAGAAAGGACGATATGCGGGATGGAAAGATAAAATAAAGTTGTTTGTCCTGCATATGGTCAACCCTAATTTGATCCCTGGTACCATATGACCCCTAAACACTTCCAGGAGTGATCACTG
Organism: Cryptotis parvus; assembly: GCA_021461705.1. Lineage (NCBI taxonomy): Eukaryota > Metazoa > Chordata > Mammalia > Eulipotyphla > Soricidae > Cryptotis > Cryptotis parvus. Next base: position 68,094 of record JAJIBD010005508.1, on the reverse strand, counting down.
AGCACAGAGTGAGGAGTAAGCCTCCAAGCACAATCAGATGTGACCTAAAACCAACAGTTAAAAATTTAAAGATTTTTTTTAAATGAAGGACTGATGTGAATGCAAAGAATGAAATATTAAAAACTTGCCCTGAGCACCAGTAGGTGCGCCCAATGCCCTTCCACCCACTTTCAAAAATGGTTTGTTTGAGTATCAGGAATGTAAGTTGCACACTAACATGTATGAGGCCCTGAGTTCAATTTCAAGCATCTCCCTATCCCCAATTTTTTTAAAATTAAAATTACATTTTAAAACTTTTAAAATAAATTTTGATGAAGGTGGTGTGCGTGAACATATGGCATACATTGAATCAAGATGGCTGGGAGGAACATCAGAAGAATGGCAGGACATGGATGAGATGGTCCTAAATGGAACGATATTTTCGACTGGCTAATAGAAGTGGCTAAAAAGATATAATGACAATACAGTAATAAAACCTCAGAATAACTGAGATATTCAGAAATGAATGGCTCAAAAGAAATGAATGGAAATATCAGAGCATCATGATACTTAACATCTGTTTCATTGATTTGCTTGAAATTAAACCACTCTTAGTTTTCTGCAGTTGAATACAAAATATCAATTACTACTTCCTAATCACCATAATGAGAAAGTTATCTGTCCATGCTCCTCACCCCCATTAACTGAAACAGGTATTTAAGCCATGGGCTCACATGAAAAAACAGATGGTTATCGTACTTCTCAGGCTCTTAATTAAGAAGGTTCCCTCTCAGCAGGTGCAAGGCTAAGAATGGCTTCTGTCATGAGCCAGAGGCTCCCAGAAGTGAAGCTCTGAAAAGAATGTGAGTGCCTAGTATATTTTTTGTCTTGCAGAGAATGAAACTGGCCACCAAGTTTTTGACCTTTCTTAAATCGAGAGATGTGGTGTTTGCTTTTTGGCTTTGAATCAGATGTGTTCTGTGTGGCTCCATCCATAGATCATGTTGGGAGTCAAGGACTAGTTTCCAGACCCAGAAGGGACACAGGCCACTTCCATATCTTAGCTCTTGGAACACTGACTTTGGAACTACCATCCATTTGTGAGAGATCTTTCATACTATACATACACGGAGATTTCCTGAAGAGGCTCTGAAACTCCATGGCAAAGAGGGGCACAACCCAGTCAAACCAGACCTTCACTGTACACTTCTAGACCAATGCCACTGGGCCAATAAACTCGAATGTGAAGCCTTCTTACACCGCCAGTTGCCAGATGAAAACCACCAGTCGTTGTCACACAGGGCACACAATCACTTCCCTGTGCCTCCCCAAATTCTGGAGCCTTCCATCAGGAACATTATAAAAAGAATATTGTTTTAAGCCGCTAACTTGGGGAAGTTTAATTTAACACAAATGGATGGACACCAAGTACATTACGTTAAGAAAGGTAAGTCAAAGACAAGTGAAATATGCGAAATATATTTGCATAATCCTGATATGTATATTATGATATGTAAAATCTTTCTTTAAGTGAAAAACTACAAAGAAAAGAAAAATAGAGGTTAACAAAGGAAAGAGGTCAGAAAATGGTGATTAAAGTGCAAACCTTTGTTAAGTACCAAATATACACAGAGGTCTAAAGCATGACTCACTAAATATAGACAAACGGATTATATAACGCCACAACTACCATTAGAATTGCTCTGAGCTCTCCCTTCCTCTCCGCTCTCCATCATCTGTCTTCCTATGCTAGAGTGCAAACATGTCCTGGCTGATGCCCTCGAGAATACCAGCAATGCCCTCAAAGTGAGGGAAGTGCCAGGTGCCCACCAGGCAGTGCCCCAAAAGTCATTGGGAGGCTCCTGGCAGTTATGATGAAGGATGGCTACATTAGCTAATGTGAAATCATCGATGATCATAGAGCCAGGAAAATTGTTGTGACCCTCAGAAGTCTGGCATGACCGAGAAGCCCCAGATTTGATGTGCAGCTCAAAGATCTAGAAAAGAGGCAGAATAACCTGCTCCCAAGCCATCAGTCTGGTCTCACTGGAGTGACAACCTTCCCTAGCATCATGGACCATGAAAACACACAGGAGGGAAAATCTCGGGATTGCTTTTTCAGGGGATGCAATACCTATGAGCAAATAAAATACCTCAGTGGACAAAATAAAACGAACACACAAATATCATTAGAAGGGTTGACTTTTATTTCAATATATAGAGACATTAAAGTAGCACATTATAAACATTGAATTTACATTATGTTACAATTGAAATTTACGCCAAGGGGGTATGGGAACAGACTCCTAAGTAGCAGATCATTGGCATAAAGTTTGGTCCTCTAGGCACTTGGCACAGACACTGCACCCCCTATTGGATGATCTGAGGAGTGAAGAAAGGTGAGGAATAGGGTGAGGACAGAGTCTGACAGTTTTCGAACCACGGTATGACTAGGGACAGGTATCGGGCAAGGTCTGTGTATTAACCTATTTGAGACTGAGAAACAAATGGGGAAAAAGCAAAAAAAAAAAAGGGAAAGAGGCAAAACAAGCACAGTAAGAGCAGACACGGGGTGAGAGTATCTGAAAACCTGCTCTCAGCTTCCCCAGACTGGGTCTGCTCACAGCTGAGATGGGGACAAGAAGGTCTGCAGCTGCCACATTCCTGTGTCTGAGAAGTGCCAGGATCAACACAGGCTCTCAATAAATGTTGGCCCTCTTCTAAAACCTTCAAAGTCTCCCAACACTTCCAGATTGGGTTTTATAGAAAGGCAAAAGTCTCCCATGTGTTGTTTTCGTTTTATTTTTAACCCAGGGAGCCTTAAGGAGGTAGGGAAATTTTAGATTGTTTTAAGCAGTTCTGATCCCTCAGTGGATGTACTTGGCAGATCCAGTGTGCAAAGCCCTAGTTGCTACCATCTGTAGCCACCAGGGACCCAGCAGGGCTTTCTGGAGGAATGCTCTGGTCATCTGCCGCTGCTGCCTAAGAACGTTGAGACTCAGACAGCTCCCTGCCTCTCTTAGCCACTTTCCCACCAGCAAAAAGCTGCACAGAGCTCTTCTCTTGAAAAGTTGCTTTACTGAGGCTGGAGCAATAGCACAGTGGTAGTGCATTTGCCTTGCACACAGCTGACCTGGGTTCGATCCCCAGAACCCCATATGGCCCCCAAGCACTTTCAGGATTAATCCCTGAGTGTTACTGGTTGTGACCCAAAAAGAAAAAAAGAAAGGAAAAAAAAAGAAAGTTGCTTTATTTTCAATAAAATAATATTGTAGCGTGGAGAAGGTGATAATTCAGTCATGGGCACTGTTAGGGAAGCTCCACCATCATCACATCATTTAAAAGAGGACTCCCCAGGCATGGGAGATGCAAGAGAGATGTCCGGGGGGCTCTCTGGAATAAGGTAAATGAGTTCTGGTTGCTTCTATGTGCCAGGTAGTTGCAGAAACAGTCACCCGATGAGGCTGAGTCAGCAGGAAGAAAATGAGGGATGAATGTACTTAGGCTCTTGCTGGGCTGCCCTCCTGGGCATCACAGACTCACAAAACTCAAGACAAATCCCTCTCAAGTGTTTACTGAATGGAGTAAGGATATCCCAAGCCCTGAGTCTGAACAGCCAAGTGAGATGCCTAGGAGAGATTCAAAGCATCAACTCTTCGTTGCAGATCACTAAACCCCTTTGTCAGACACAAGACCCTGACCAGTTTCTGACTCTTGCCCTAAGGATTTTGCTCACTGAAAGTGGGATGGGCCTGAAAATGGGGTTCTTAGGAAGGGTCCAGTTAACTGGAACTAAGGTGGTGCAAGGACCCAGGGCAGAGGGACGGAAACATGCCAGGAGCGGACAGAAACCTTGTCCTCTGAAGTGTCCAAGTTCAAGCAGCAGTCTGAGTAATATGGGGAAGGGTCTTCGGTAACCTAACCCTGGCCGCACTCTACAGGGAGCAGGGGGTCACAGATAGAAAGGGGACAGAGACCTCAGACCCTAAGAAACTGAGAATGGAAGAAGCCAGTTGGCTGGTTGTTCTGCATGATGAAGGGAAGATCTTAAACCGACAGGAAGGGAAGAAAACAAAATCAATCTCTGCAGGTCACTGTGCCAACAAGAAGAGCATTCAACAATGGTCTTGGGCAGACAAATGATGTCTAACAACACAACAATGTTCATATAACTCACAGAAGACCATGATGAAAGCTCCTTCCTGCCTCCTTGATGTCAACCTTCCACTATATCTGCTTTACTGCTAAATGCTATTGTATGAAGGAACAGAGTTCAGCTACGGAACTAACATCGGATGACTGATCTTACCTGAAAGTGCCATGAAGAGATGACCTGTCTCTACCAGGAGAAAAATCAGAGGGAACCAAGAGAAGTGAAAACCCAGGAAATCAAAAATGATTTGGGGAGTCACTCCTGTTCAAGAACTAAAGCAATTCTATTTGATCTCAGGAAGGGAGAGAACTTGCTAACATCTGAACTAGACATATTATTATGTCATAGACATTATTACATCATAGATACACTATTACATCATTATTCCACACCAGTCTGGAGAAGACATGGTAGAAAAACAGGACATGAGTCTCAAACAGAAGTGATTCACATCCTAAGATTATCTCCTGGTAGAATGAAAAGAAAATCATATTGGGATATTACTACCAAATCCCTGGCAATGTGAAGGCCTCTGCTAAATGCTGACATCACCTCCCCTTAAAAGGATACTGACTCTAGCTTAGCTCTTGCATCAGGCATAGGAAGAATCAGACCTGGGAAAGTCAAGTTCTTGTAACATGGCTCTGCTGTGAACCTGGAAGGACCAACCAAGTCGATTCCACAGTTCCGTACAGAGTTGAAAATATCTGAGTCTGACTGATCATGGGAGAGTGAGTCCATCCCTTACCAACTAAAGACAATTCACTGAAGTAACAGTGATGCACCAAGCAGAAGGGAAGTTGACGAAGGAGAGTAAAGATGGTCTCAGAGACAAAAAAGAACTGATTTCTTCTTATTTCTTCACTGGCTCCTTCAGGTACTATGTGTTCCAGTCACCAAAATCTGGTAACTTCATCAAACTTCCTCACCTCTACAATGGAGGGAATATCTGCATAGGGAGAGCTTGGGAAACACAAATTCCCTGCGCTTCCTGATGCAGTTGGTCAGCACCTGTCAATGCTGTACAATGACCAAAGCGGTCAAAGCATGACTCTACTGGGGCAGGTTGACCCACTCCAGGGTCCTGGAACTCCTAAAAGAACATCACACATGACTGTCAGCCCCATGGCAACCTGACTCCCACAGCCAGCTTGCAGAATTGGCCGGACTGTCCAGAGGCTGGATTTACGTCTCCAACCACCCAGAGGATTCTCCTGCAGATGGGAGCTTCTGTTCATCTTAGCCAGACACTGCCTTAAATTTATGCTGCCAGACTTCATTAGGGCCAGATTTGCCAGAACCATTATAAGTGGGGGTGCACAGGAGAGATGCTCTGGAAATGGAGTGTGAAATAAGGTAAAGAAAGGTTTAATGGGGCTAGAATCAAGTTGGCAAAGTGCCTTATTAATAGTTCCTTTATTCCTTGTCGCAGTGCTTATTAAACTCCCCCTGAGTCTGACAGCTCTGCATCACCATCTGCAGCTCCTATTAGCCAGTGGGGACCCTGTTGGCAGATGGATGCTAATTCTGGGGTTCTCTCTTGGCCCTTCCTTTGTTCTGGGGCTCTATGGTATTTGAAAGGGAAACAGCAAGCTTATCAATGTCAGCGAGAAGAGGGGAATAACCTCTCTCCCCACACTAAGTAGGCAGGGCCATTTTCTGTGCAATGCAGAGAGAGGCTCAGAAAACAAACCTCACCCCACCCCTCACCCCCAAGACTACCAATCCTAAATGTGAAGGAAGATCACAAACAGTGTGAACAATGACCAGGATCCTGGTGGAACCTGAAAAATAGGACTCTAAGACTCCCGGAGTCCCTCTACCTCCCCACCCCCAGCCCACCATGGGGATGCTTGGACACAGAGAAGATTCCAGAACACTAGCTGTCCTATCTCATCTTGCCAAATCTATGTTGGATCCCTGATACCACTGCTAGGAGGACACAACGCCGACTCACCCCCATATGCAGCAAATGTTGGCTCCAGAGACATCCAGACCCTCTCCTGCCTAGAGGCCTTCTCCAGCTGTGCCAAGTCTCCAGCGGACCAGCAGCCTCCAGTTCCAAATGCTTCTCTTCCCTAGAGGGGAAACTGGCCACCCAACTGGCAGCTCCAAACTGCAAGGTCTGGGGGGGTACTGGCAGGCCCTGGAGGCGGGGTCCCCCTCTTGCCATTCTCACTCAAGGTTCAGCAGGTACAGGATGAGGACGAGGTGAGGCTCACATTGGCCTGACCGTAGACAGCTATGGGAAGCTGAGGGGCGGGCAGCCTGCAGGCTCTGAGCACCTGGTGTTTCCGAAAGCTGCTTGGGGCTTATGACTTTGCACCCATCACCTTGAGCGCTGAGACCTTCTGCACTGCTCAGTCACCCACCATTCAAGTACCAGGAGAGGAAGTGATGCCACACCCTCTAGTCAAAAGGCCAGATGAATATCTCTTAAGACTCAGAGCCAGGAATACTATTCTAACAGCCTTCTGCCCTGACGATAATGGTAACATGCTGACTTCACGTATCCCCCCATATCTCATCTGTACTATGAGCAATTGTCCATGATGCGGATTTTACTGTTCAGGCTATATTACAGATAGGAAAACTGAGGTACAGAGACAGAGAGGAACTCACCCAGGATTGCACAAGGATGAAGGGGCAAAGTCGGAACTTGGACTCGGGCAGACTGGCTCAGCATCTCTCTCAACTCCAGGCTATATACGACTCTGGGGCTTTCTCTGAAAACTTGACTCCCTGGAAGCTTTGTAAGACCAACTGGTGACTAGAGAGATAGTCAGATGTGAGGGTATGAGTGTCACCTGCCTGGGAGCTTTGGCTTGATCTCCTGACCCAGGACAGACTCGGTGTGGTCCCATTCTGCAGGGACAGTCACTGTGGCCACTTGGTGCTGAGCTGCCTTCTGTTCCCGCCTCCTTCACTGCAACCTCCCACTGCTGAAGGCCCCGCGGGGTCAGCAGCAGCGCACACTTACAGCTGCTGCCAGAGGCCTAGGCTTTTCTCTTGGGTTGATTGGCCCCTTGTTAGGGCCGCCAAAGCAGCTGCTGTCATGGAGGGAGCATCTCAGTGGGAAGCTGTGTGCTGAGGCCTGCATCCTCTTTCATCTTCCTGGCAACTGGTGACTCAGCATCATTTGCAGCTTTCTGGCACGTCCCAGGAGGTTAATGGACCAGGCTGAGCTCATTCACTCAGGAGGAGAAGCTATGGGTGGGAATGAAGCCATCACCACCCCAAAAAACCTGTGCCCCTTGACTTCCTCAAAGCCGTGCTAGGATTGTGTGACTGTTCCTGTTGGAGTTTGCTTAGGAAACTTTTGAGGAAGTTTCTTCCAAAGACTGGTCAGAGAACTTAGGGTCCACTGCAGGGACACTCTGCCAAGTAGGCCAGCGGCTCAGTGCTAGGTCCCAAGCATGTAGTGCTACTAGTCCTGGGCTGCCAGAGACCACCAGGGTCAAGGTCCTCCAAAGCTGCACCCAACAATGCTGAGTCTCAGGGACTATGATACCCGGCAAGGGTAGGGCAGTGCTGAGAATCAGACCCAAAATAAGTGCGTATAAAGCATATGTCCTGACCCCTGTGTCATTTTCCCTGGACCTTTTCAATTTTAAGTTTCCAGAACAGACTCACAATCATATTGCTCTCGGCTCTGCAATTCCCTCTGAGTTACTTACCCTCTCTGAGTTTCAGTTCTCTAGGAAGAAAGACATTGAGGGGAGCCAGAGTGGTAGTACAGTGGTGTAGGGTGGGTGCCTCGCACATGGTAGACTAGGCTCAATCCCCAACATCCCATATGGTCCCCTGAGCTGCCGGGAGTGATCCTTGAGCAGAATCAAAATAAGCCCTGAGCACTGCCAGGCGTGACCCAGAAACGAGAGAGAGAAAGAGAGACAAACAGAGAGAGAGAGAGAGAATAACCCTACTCTTTGTCTTGATCTTTCATTTTATAATCATCATAACAACCTCCGAGGGAGCCAAGCCAACAGTTATAATTTCTCTTTTACAAATGAAGAAGCTAAAGTATGGCGAGCTCACACTATCAGCCAACTTGTCATCCTGACCTATAAGGAACAACAGCAGTAAAAATTAATAACAACAGCAATAATAGAGCAGCAGTTTGAATTACTGAGCCACTGCCATATGCCAAGGCCCTTATGTATTAAATGCATTACAGATTCTCATTTAATCCATATAGTTGCTCTCCAAGGCAGCTATTATTACTACTTTCAATTTATAGAAAAGGAATTACTGAGGTCAGGACTCAAGCAAGACTCCTAAATAGCAGATGATAGGGTTCATTCCGGTTAGTTTTCCTCCACTTTTATCCATTTGGTATTTGTTTGAGGGCCACAATACGCACACATGGGTGGGTACCGCTCTGAGTATGGCATAGTAGCCAGCCAAACAGAAATGTATCCCAAAGTAGCATCCAGACAAAAGGCATCATGCAATAACTGTAATTCCTTAAGTCCCAGCAAACTGTGAGTTCATTCAGTAGATGATGCTCCAAGTTCAACACGCCCTGGAGATTTTTCTCCAGGTCTCCAGAGGGATATGTTTAGCCAGGCTCACTAAAGATTTCATTTGACCTCGTGATATGAACTTCTTTCTCCCTCAACGATTTCTTTAAAAAAAAAAACCTCACAACTAGTCTTTTTAAACTCTAGACCCAAGGACAGTGGGGAAGCGGACGCTTAATGAAGAAGGCAGCGAGGATGAAGCAGGGCAGAGAAGCCTACTAAATTTCAGCCTGGCATTTAAACTTACTCATGTGATTCAAGCTCATTTACTTCTCTTGAAGTTGGGTGACAAGAACATATATTTCCCTGGAAATGTAGCACACTAAAGCCATTGTAAATAAGAGCCTGAAAAATCGCACTTATAACTCCATGATGATTTATGAGAGTTCCCATTTTCTCCAGCTGACTGAATTCAAGACCCTGGACAGGGCTGGCTGTGCTGACATCCCAAATTCCTACTGTAAACTCCAAAGTTTGTGTCTCTGAAATACAGCCCTGAGGATCCATCTGCCCTGGGCTGCTTAAACAGGTTAGGCTTCAGCATCCATTTCAACATCATGACATTAAAAATACCTTTGCTTATCTCTGCAGGCTTCTTTACTCATACTGGGTTCCCATATTCATTTGCACAGTAAGATATTCACAGATATAGGTAAAGAAGTCCTTGAAATCATACGAAATACCTCATTCCCACACACTCTTATCTTCATCCTGTCCATCATCCAATCCTTAAATTATCCTTGCTTATATTCCCCAACAAAACTGTCGATTGAAGATGATGTGGTCAATTTCATTGTGGAACTGTCCACCAGGGAATTCCCGTGTCCAACGTTTTGATTTAGCCTTCTGAAACTGAGAGTTCCCATGAATGGTCTTGTTGGACACGATGAACTCAGATACTTTCTCACCCTGTTCATTCCATTCTAGGGGCCATGGGTCCCCATGTGGAGTTCCTTGGCCGATCTTCTCAGGTCCTATCTTGGCATTAAAATCACTGACTATGATCTCCTTCATGCAAAATTCTACTTCACGCAATGAGGAGAAAAGGCTGCAAAGTTTAAGAAGAGAAATCCCAGAACAACCACCAACTGGGAACTCTTTGCACCACTGCGGCAACATGGGAAGATACCATCATGGATGACATCAATGAAGAATACAACCGACTGGCTCAGCACCTCCATGATTGTGCAAAGAATGCCGAGAGAGTAAAAACCACAAAAGGATGCCTGTCTTCAAAAAACTCTTGAGCTCATTCGCCAACGTGGCAAGGCGTGAGCCTCAGGTGACCAATGCTAATATCCAAGCTTGCAAAGCAGTGCAGAGAAGCGATAAAAGGAAGACATCAAAGAGAGAAAAGCAGAAATACTGGAAGATGCAGCAGAAGCCGGGAAAAGCATTTGCACCGCCTCGCCCTTCCTTTGCCAACTATAAGACCAAGATGACTGCCCTCCAACGTCCTGATGGATCTATCACATCTCCCAGAAAGGCAATGGAGAACATTCAGATCCATGACTTCTACTCAGATCTCTTTGATAGCCACGTCCACCTGCCCACATACCAAATTCCGCAGGATGGATATGTCATTCCCAACGTTTTCCCCTCTGAAATCCAACGTGTCATTTCGTCAATAAAGAAGGGAACAGCATCAGGCCCAGACAAAGTCAGACCTGAACACCTGAAGAATCTGCCTTCAGTACTCATCAATACACTGGCTCAGCTCTTCACACGCTACCTGTCCGAATGCAAGGTGCCCTCCCATTGGAAAACCAGCAAGACAGTTCTACTGTTCAAGAAGGGAGACACCCACAACATTGGCAACTATCGCCCCATCTGCCTGTTGTCTGTCATCTACAAGCTGAAATTCACTCTGAGTCATCCTGAACAGGATTGGCAGAACATTAGATGAAGGGCAACCATGCGAACAAGCTAGCTTCCGAAAAGGATTCAGCACAATCGACCATATCCACACAGTAACCAAGCTCATTAAAGTGTGTAGGGGAGTTCAGAATGCCACTCTGTCTCATGTTCATTGATTTAAAGAAAGCCTTTGATTCTGTGGAGACTGAAGCGGTCATCGAAGCCCTAGCCAAACAGGGCGTTCAAACCCAATACATCAAGATCCTTCGTGAGCTGTATTACGGATTCACCACAAGATCTCCCATTCTACAAAGAGTGATCATCAATGTCATAAGAGGGGGTTCGGCGGGGTGATACCATTTCACCAAAACTCTTCAGTGCCACCCTCGAGAACATCATGCGACAATTAGAATGGGAAGGAATGGGAGTGAAGATAGATGGTCAGCAACTAAACCACCTCTTGCTTCACTGATGACATCGTTCTAATAACACCAAACATTAGCCAAGCGGCACAAATGCTGGCTGACTTTGACCGAGAATGTGGAAAGATAGGTCTACAGCTGAATCTCAGCAAAACTATGTTCATGAAAAATGAACTAGTACCAGAGGCCCCATTCACTCTCAATGGAACAAACATCACTGAATGCAGCAGTTATGTGTACCTAGGTTGAGAAGTCAACATGATGAATGACCTAAAACCTGAGCTGCAGCAGGAGGAAGAGAGCGGCATGGAATGCCTTCAAAAGCATCGAAGAAATAGTTAAAAAGTCAAAGAACCTCCAGCTCTGGGCACATCTCTTCAACTCTACCATTCTCCCTGCATTAACATATGCCTCAGAGACCTGGGCCCTACACAAACAGGATGAGAATGCTATTCGGGTCTCCCAAAAGAGGAATGAAAAGAGCTATGCTTGGAAAATCACGCCTCACTCAAGTGAGAGAAGGAATCAGGAGCTCCGACCTCCATCGCTCTCCAGAGTCAGGGATGCTGTCTCGTTTGCCAATGCATCGAAAATCAGATGGGCTGGACATGTAATGCGATTTGGAGACAACCGCTGGACTAGAGCGGTTACCGACTAGATCCCTCGGGATGTCAAAAGATCACGTGGTGGCCCACCTACAAGATGGCCATACTTCTTCATCAAGACCCTGAACGAACGGTTTGAGGCTCTTTGTATTCCTGAAGCAACCAGATGCCATTGGGTTACACTGGCATGAGATAGGGTCAAATGGAAATATTACTGGGACCCGCTCGAGCAAATCGACGAATAAAGGGATGTCAAGTGATCAAGTGATATTCCCCAAAAATATATTTCTCGCTCTTCCATCCTAGAGTCCTTCTAGCATATTCCGCTCTAAACACTCTGTTTCTAACAGATTGGCCCCTCCAATTGTTTCTACTGTGTCACGGGATCTAATCATAATCAACTTATAAAGGTGAGAATTCTTTCCATTGATTCAATCCCTGAAGTTCCCATACTCCTCAATCATATTTGCCTATGACCCCAAATTCTCACCTGGTTCTTGTTACCAGTATTCATATTCTATTGAACTTTGTAGAACATAGATTCCATGTCTTTTCTAAGCAATAGTACCTTATTTTAGATTACGTGTTTGTATTCTTTCACAATTCTTATGTTGAAACTGTAACTGCTGCCAAAGAGATAAGATGTCCTCAGTAGGTGAATATTTGGGAAGTAATTATGTTAACCAAAGTCATATAAATAGAGCTCCACAATGCATTTAGTGTCCTATAGCAACAAAAAAACACTAAAGTTTCCTGTCTCTGATATTTAAGAGTACAACAACGAACCAGAGATAGTATAGAGGGGTAAAGCACTTGCCTTACATGCAGCTGACCCGGGTTCAGCTGACCCCATATGGTTCCTTAAGCCTACCTGGGTGATCCATGAGTAAACTCTAAATACACTGGGAGTGGCCCCCAAGCAAAATGAACAAAAAAAATCCAATAAAAAGAGAGTCATCTAAAAACAAGGAAGAGAGTCTTCACTAGAAACAGAATCTACTAATACCCATTCTTGGATTTCCCAGCCTCCAGAATACATAGAAATAATTTTTTGTTGTTTGAGTCACCAGGTATGTGACATCTCATTGTAACAGTTCATGCTCACTGGCCCACAAGTCAACCACATGGTTTACTGAAAGTACTGACTCTTTGGAAAGGTTCTGTGACTCTCATCTGGAACTGGGTAGGCATTTCTGATCTGCAGCTACAACTACCATAGAATTCTTCACAATGTATGATATGTATTCACAATATATGATATGTAATGGAAAGATCTGGTCTTTTTGATTTTCTGAAATATGAACCATAAGATTTCTGAAGGAGGTAACCAATTCTATTTGTATTCTTTAAGTTTAAAAGTATGGGTGATCAATAGTAGAGTTTGATAAATGTTTAGAAGAGATTAATAAACAGATGAATGCAAATATATGCAACCAGATTGCATAAATAGATAGCTATTGCCAAAGATAAATTGTGACAAGTTTGACAACTCACCCTTTAATAGCAGGCTAAAAATATCTGCAGTTAATCTAAAAGAACTCAGGGACAAAAAACAGTAGGTAAGAAGCAAAAAAATTGTTAGGCTAATGCCAAGCACAGATATGACATAACCTTTAAATAAATAAACACTCCATGGCAGAGATTATCTGACTAGATTAATAAAAATAATACCTAGTTACATCATTCTACAGAAGATCTGCTGGTGAAAACTATATTTTATATGTAAGTATCATGCAAAGGGACATCAAGACAGAACAGTGGTCAGTCATAGCTAAACTGTAGCATTTATAATAGTAAGTGGGAGATATCATCAGGGACATATATAAAAAAACATAAATTCCTAGTAAAAGAGTTTCAAAATACTTGAAGCAAAAAAGTGACAAAGCTAGCCAAAAATAAATTTACTGTCATGAATGCTTTTCATCCATGGAACTTTGCAGAACAAAGTTCTACAACACAAGAATATAAAAATTGCAGCATTGTTAACCAACTTAAGTGAAAAACAATACACCTAGTAATGATAAAATCCTCATCATTTGAATGGGGGCACATAAGGAATATTTACCAATATTTATACACTGTAAAATAAACCTCAATAATTTTTTAATTATTTATGGTTACATTATGTCTTCAGTCCACAATACAGTCAATTTAGGGATCTACAGCAATAAAATATTTTATCTTAATATCTTAATATTTAGATATTAAATATCTAATATCTAAATATCTTAATATCTAGAACATACTGTGTTTCTAGATAGTCCACTTGGTTAAAATAATGAGCAAAATTTAATTAAATGAAAATGAAAAAGCAAAATACCAACAACATTCATTGATATAGCTAAAATAGTACTTAGCTATATTACAAACTATAATGCCCAAAAGGAAACAGAGAGAGAGAGAGAGAGAAAGTCTTGCTATATAAAGGCAGGTGGGGAGGGGGCGTGAGGACAGGGAGGGAAACCTGGAACATTGGTGGTGGGAAATGTAAAGGGAAAGGTGTTGGAACATTGCGTGACTGGAATCCAATAGTGAAAAACTTTGTAACTGTGTATATCATGATTCAAGATTTTTTTAATTTAATAAATAAAAGGAAAGGCATAAGAGTAAGGACGTGGTAAAATGATGTCAAACTGCTAAATAGCCCCAGGTAGATTGATCTCCAGGCTAAGAACTCTGGGGGCATCTTGAAATGGGGTAGACAGATTCTGTGACCTGCAGAAGGTTCAAAAGCCCCCACCCATACCTGGCGTCATCCCAGCCCCCAGCTCCTAGAGCATGCAGCGTATATGAACCACAGAACACCTCCAAATTTCACAGTAGTAATGTCCCAATAGGAGCACAGCAAATTTGATGGGAAAGTTGCTCAGAAACCCATCAAGCTCCATGCACATAAACAATAACACAGAAAGCTCAATAAGCACCAACCAGTTCAGTAATTCCTCAATGACTTTAGTAGCACCATTGGTAGATATAACAACTACCACTAATTGTCTTTTATTTATCTGTTTTTTATACTTTTATTTGCTATTTTGTTGTAGCAAGCAATATTATGTAAATTTATACTTCTTGAAAGGAAAGTTTGGGAGGGTGGGCTGGACGGCTTAAGTCCACTTAGGTGGGCATAAGTGGAGAGCAACTTGCACTGATAGTGGGATTTATGTAGGAAGAGTGAATGCCTGAAATAACTATTATTAACAACTTTGTAAATCATGGGCTTAAATAAAAATAAATAAATTAGAATTTTTAAAACTACTTAGAAATTTTCTAGTTTCAAATGCTTATATTAGGAAAGTACTATATTTCAATAATCTAGATTTACAACTTAAGCTTAAAAAAGCAAAAATATAACCAATGTAAAAATATTATAAATATGAAAGCAAAAATTCAAAAAGAAAAAATAATTAAATTGAAAGCTAGATATATAATTATTAAATTGATTAAAAGTTCCTAACATTTGTTTTAAAACCCACAATATTTTAAATATTAAAATTAAAGGGGTATAAGTACTGATTCCATAGATATTAAGGGAAAATAACCACCTACTGTGTGGAAAAAGGTATTTTTGTTTTGTTCTGGTTTTGGCATCGAAGAAATAGCTAAAAAGGACAAAAGAACCTCCCGGCTCCGGGCACATCTCTTTGACTCCACCGTTCTCCCTGCATTAACATACGCCTCAGAGACCTGGGCCCTACGAAAGCAGGATGAGAATGCTATTCGGGTCTCCCAGAGAGGAATCGAAAGAGCTATGCTTGGAATATCACGTCTCACACAAGTGAGAGAAGGAATCCGGAGTTCTGACCTCCGTCGCTATTCCAGAATCAGGGGACGCTGTCTCGTTTGCCAAGGCATCGAAAATCAGATGGGCTGGACATGTAATGCGATTTGGAGACAACCGCTGGACTAGAGCCGTTACCGACTGGATCCCACGGGATGTCAAAAGATCACGTGGCCCGCCACCTACAAGATGGTCAGACTTCCTTGTTAAGACCCTGAAGGAACGGGTCTGAGGCTCTTCATATTCCTGAATCAACCAGATGCCATTGGGCTACATTGGCACGTGATAGGGTCCAATGGAAATGTTACTGGCGCCCGCTCGAGCAAATCGATGAGTAACGGGATTTAAGTGATCAAGTGATCAAGTGATCTGGTTTTGGATTTGGGGCCATACCCAAATTGCTCAGGGTTTACTCCTGACTCTTTACTCAGGGATCATTCCTGGCAATGCCCTATGTTCAATATGGGGACTGAACCTGATTCTGGTGTGCAAGGCAAGTGCCTTACCCACTGAACTATCTCTCCAGTTCCAATTTTGCACGAAAAAGTTTGACAACAGACAAATTTCTTAATAAACACATGTCACCGAAATTGAGACAAGAAACCACAGAAAGTCTAAATACTTCTGTTTTGCTTTTTATAAATTTCTGCTTAATGAAAGTCATCTAAAAACTGAAGACATAAAAATAACTAACATAAGAACCAGGAGACAGTATAGTGCTTAGAGCATGTCGGGAGCTGCTGGGGTCCCCAGATATCAGGAAACGAGTTCCCTTCTACCTCCAAAGCCGACGGATATGTATAACAACTCAGGAGTCCAGAGCAGTTCTAAAAGGATTTTACTAAAACAAGTTCCGCAGCTATAATCCAAAATAATGGGTTTCCACAGACCTCTAGCTCTTGTTCAGAACTTAGACCATGCACAAGGGCCCAAGTCTCCCACCAAAGTGAATCCTCGTACCTCAGGTCAGTTCCCTAGTATATCCAAGAGTAATCCTAATCTACAGGGAGGGTCCTGCCAAGGAAGATCAACAAATCAGCTTCTAGGTGTAGACCTTGTGTCTGGTCTAAACAAATGGTTATTCCAGGTACAAATCCCTTTCTCTGAGATTATTTCTTATGTCAAAATCCTGGAGAGAGGGAGAGAGCTGGCATAAAGAAATACATCTCAATGGATGTATATTCATGGGGAGAAACACACCATAATTTCATCGGGCTCATGTAATCTAGATGGTACCCACAGGTCCACCTATTTTCTATTATGTACCAAGGTGATTCTGAGTGTCTTGTCCTCTGTTTACTGAAAGGGTCATGCTCGCTGGCTTGAGGGCAAACTAGCATGAACCTTCCTTAATCTTAATGATATTCGCAACGTAGACAGGGTAGGAGTCTGATAAATTCTAACTGTCCCACACTGGGACCAGTAGGTATAAAGAGGAACTCTGTCCAATCTAGATAACACTAAAATCATAGTAGAGATTATAGCAATGTTTCAGAAGTTACTGATTCAGAGTCAAAATGACTTTTGTAACTTCCACACCCTCCACCAATGTTTACACAGAAGAGAGATCTCGTTAGCATGAACTCTGGCTTATCACTTATC
Organism: Cryptotis parvus; assembly: GCA_021461705.1. Taxonomy (NCBI): domain Eukaryota; kingdom Metazoa; phylum Chordata; class Mammalia; order Eulipotyphla; family Soricidae; genus Cryptotis; species Cryptotis parvus. The sequence goes on along the minus strand of JAJIBD010005508.1, from coordinate 51,175 downwards.
ACTTATCTTCCTGTTGTTCATCGATTTGCTCGAGCAGGTAGCCGTAAAGTCTCCATGCCCAGTGGCATCTGCTCACTCCAGGAACATGAAGAGCCTCAAACCGTTCATTCAGATTATTGACGAAGAACTCTGACCATCTCGTAGGTGGGAGGTCACGTGATCTTTTGATGTCCCGTGGAATCCATTCTGTAACAGCTCTACTCCAGCAGTCGTCCCTACATCGCATTATGTGTCATTATGTGTCCGGCCCATCTGATTTTCATCATCTTGGCAAATGAGACAACATCCCTGATTCTTGGTCATCAATGGATCTCAACCCTGGCTTAAGAACATGTAAATAGATTGAACTGTGAGTGGATTAAACAGCAAAGCTCCCAAATTTAACCAACAGGGCACATGACCAGTATGTAGTACACCTGGATTTGATTCCTTGCACCACATGGTCCACCATGCATCATCAGGTGCAACCCTGAAGGCCCCAGCATGGTCATAGTGTCCCGTACTCCAACTATTGTAGAAAATAACCAGCATCATATCCTCAGAGGCTTGCTTTGAACCACTAGCCCCATTGGCTGAGAAGAGTAGTGGGACTCCTGCTGATTTCTCCTTGGGAGGCAAAAGAAAAACATCCAAAACTTTTATGTCACAATTCTGAGGCTAAAGAGTACAGGAGTATTGTATGTAATATCTCAATAAATGAGAGGGAAATGAAATCAGAGCTTCATTCAAAATAAAAAAAAAAAAAGATGCTAGAAGTAATTGAATGGGTAGAGCTCTGAGTCTCTTACAGACTGCAATCAAATTGTCAGCCAGAGAAGCAGTCATTTCAGGGCTTGATTGGGCTGTAAAATCCACTGTGATGCTTATAAAGTAAGCTGTTGGCAGTTCTCTCAGTGCTCACTAACTCTGACAAGAGGTCTCTATTCCTGGCCACACTGAACTCCCCACAATGGTCTGCGTATCCGCACAACAGATCACTGGCTTTCTCCAAATGATCTAAGAGAAACACATAGACTAAAACTATAGTCCCTTATAATATCTTCATAAGTAGCATACTATCTAATTCATGACATAATATTGGTAAAACAGACGAACTCCTTTTCAGGAGAGGAGGGGGCTACATCCATAAATTCCAGGAGGTGAGGACCATTGATGGTCTTCTTGAAGGTTCCTAATATACCTAAAGGCATTAAAGAAATTTAATTCATAACAAAAATCATCTCATAAAAATAACTCCAGATCCATTCATTTTACAATACTTTTCAGTCAACAAAAGTCTTTCGCAGGTATAAATATTTATCACCTCATTTTACCATGCAAACTAACTCTGACACTAAAACCTGATAAAACATCCCAAAACCAGCAAATTTAGGGCTGGAAAGATAGAGCAGTAAATATGGTGTTTGACGTGTGGGAGTCAGAGGTTAGGTAAGACAGAGAAGGGAACATGTGTAAATAAATGTCGAAAGGGCTAATACCAACCTAGAACTGAGCATTAAACACAGGCAAAAAAATGCACATGATGGCCTCTAAGTGTATGTAATGCAACCCACAATGTAAGAGAAGGGAGAGAGAGAGAGAGAGAGAGAGAGAGAGAGAGAGAGAGAGAAGAGATAAAGAACCTGCCATTTAGGCAGGCTATGGGAGGGGAGGGAATTGGGGACATTAGTGGTGGAAAATGGGCACTGGTGGAGGGTGGGGTGCTGGAACACTATGTGACCGAAACCTCCAAACATGAACAACTTTGTAATGGTATGTCTCACGGTGGTATAATAAAATATTTAATAATAAAAATTAATTAATTAAAAAAATATGGTGTTTGACCTCTCATCTGGGCCCTGAGCATTGCTGGAATAATCCTGAGTGTATAACTAGGAGTAATCCCTGAGCACTGTTAAGTTGTGGCCTCAGAGCAAAAAATAAATTAAAATTAAAGAAAATTTAAAGCTTTGACGTACTTATATATAATTTATAATAAAATATTAGCAAGCCATAAAATTGAACTCATCAAGTGTATTTTATATCAGAAATATCAGTTTGCTTTAACATATAAAAAATTGATATAATTAGATGGATAATAGATAAAGGCCATAATTACAGAAGATGTATTTGAAAATAATTCAATAGTTATTCAGCAAAAAAAAAAAATCTCTCAACAAAGTAAGTTTGAAGGAAAACTCATCAATTTTCTAGACATCAACTAAAATCTTGCAGAAAAATCAAACTATATGGTGAAATATTAATGAGAGTATTGACAAAATTAATAATCATGGAATATTAATGAGAAAATGAGAATGTTTTCACCACCAGATTATCTGTTCTTATCTCTTATTAGATATTGTTCTAGGAAAATGCTATTAAATGAGGAAAGTAAATTAAAAAGCATACAGTTGAAATAAAAAAGCAAAGGTGTCTGTTTTTAAAATTAATAATTATTAGAAGGAAATCACTGTATCACTGTCTCTGTCTTCCCGTTCATCATCGATTTGTTCGAGCGGGCACCAGTAACATCTCCATATGACCTGTCTCATGCAAGTAGAGCCCAAGGGCACCTGCTTGCTCCAGGAATATAAAGAGCCTCAAATCATTCCATCAGGTCATGGGAATGAGTTCTATAATTGTTACTGGTATTTGGTATAAGAAATACGACACGGGTAGCTTGCCAGGCTCTGACGTGTGGGTAGCATATTTCCTTCTAATTAAAATATTAGAAGGAAATACTGAGGAATATATAAAAGCACTGAGAAGATTGATTAAATTAGCAAGGTCAGAGGGCATAATTCAAGCAAACAGAAAATAAAGCTTAAAGATCATACCACTTACAAGAATAGGAACCACCTCTGGTGCCAAGGATGCTCATATCCTGACCATGATTGAGAGACTCATAACTAAATCTCGGAAGAGACCAGGAAGTTATAGAGATACTTCCGGACCTCACCCAAGACTGAGTTATCTGGGACTCTCCAGAGGGAGGTGGGTGAGCCCAGTGCCCCTCCCCCACCCCCAAACAGAGCCCTGGTGCCAAAATCTCTACACCCCACGATTGCTGCCATACTCCCAGCCAGACTCCACAGCCCAGGACAAGCCTCATTCTGAAATTAATCTGCAGAAAAACTCATGTTTGTGAGTTTTGTGACTGAAATCCCAGGCTTTCATGAAGGCAAAAGATTAGCTACCTCCCCCATCTCCCTGTACTCTGAAGCCCCAGCAGTCACACACACTCCAAAGCTGCCACTCAGTTAACAACTTAACTCCAGTTGTATTGCCTTGTTAAAAATTTTGGACTTCCTGGACCAACATCTCAAACTTTGCAACACTGATAAACCAGAATTAGCACACCAGATTGGATGGGATGTAATGTAGAAGGCTCCAATCTTAATTAACAAAATATAAATGAAGAAAGCTTAACTTGTAACAACATCTTAGTAACCTCTTAAACAAGGGCTTAATGGCTCCATGGTAAGGTATAACAATCTCCACTAGCTTTCTTCTAAGGAAACATTTTTTATTAGTAGTATTTTAGCAGTTCTTTAAAATAAGTAATATAAAATAAATCACTGAGGGACTGCTATGGGGACAGGCTTAAGGGATGATTGGAAAATTTGAAAATAGTGGTGGGGATAAGATGCAATGTTGGTGGGCTGGTGTTGGACTGTTGAATGTCTGTAACAAATCACCATGAACAACTTTTTTATTAATTTTTTTTTAAAAAGCAAAGAATATAAAAATAAGGCTGGAGAGATAATATAGCAGACAAGATCCTTGCACTGCAAACCACTAATGTGATTTCAACCGCTGGCCTCTTTAGCATGGCCAGGAGTAATACCTGAGCACAAAGCTAGGAATACCCCTAAGCAACATGAGGCATGGCCACAAAAAAATGAATATAAAAATATTAAAATAGAAATAAAAGACACACAGACCTTTATACTTAAAAATCTTTATACTTAAAATTATTCCTGGAATAATTAGAGATATTAAAGAATCGAAAATCTTTTGTGTTCATGATTTGACTAGGTAAATATTATAAGATATCAGCTCCCCTAAATTTATCAATAAGCGCAGTGCTTCATCACTAATCATCAGGGAGATGCGAATCAAAACAACAATAAGGTATCACCTCACACCACAGAGACTGGCACACATCCAAAAGAAGAGGAACAGCCAGTGCTGGTGCAGATGCAGGGAGAAAGGGACTCTCATTCATTGCTGTTGGGAATGTCGACTGGTCCAGCCTTTTGGGAAAACAATATGGACATTCCTCAAAAAAAAACTAGAAATTAAAAATTTGACCCAACAATACCACTTTTGGGAATATACCCTGGGGGCCCAAAAACACACACAACAGAAATGCAATCTGCAATTCTAGTTCATTGCAGCCCTATTCACAATAGCCAGAATCTGGAAACAACCTGAGTTTCTGAGAACAGATGACTGGATTAAGAAACTAATGTACATCTACAAAATGAAATACTACACAGCTACTAGGATACAAGAAGTCATGAAATTTGTCTATAAATAGATGAACATAGAGGGTATCATAGTAAGTGAAATGAGTCAGAATAAGGACAGATATTGAATGACTGCATTCATTTGTGGGATTTAAAAAATAAGTAATATGAGGCAAAAATAGGGGGCCACGAGTGTCGGGCGCTCCGCGGGGTCCCCGACAGTGCCGGGAAGCGAAGTTCCCTTCTACCTCCGGCCGGCAAGGAATGGATGAACACTCAGGGATCCGATGAGGTTTTAAAAAGACTTTACTTATCACAGGTTCAGGCATACAAATCAGCAAAAGGAAAAACCCGATGCTTAGGATTCCAGGCTAGAACCCCAGCCACGTGTAGGCCAAGATGGCGACCACCACGTGTATAACTTCCAAGGGGAAAAAACGCTTACAAGGCGAGATTCCACCGGGAAGAAGAAGCCCAGGAGAGCGGGAACCGGCTAGTTTATACCCCCAGCAACTCAGACCTTCCTCCCATTGTTATGGAAAGCAGGGAGGGTTCAATGCCCTCTGGTAGTCCCTCCCTGCATCTCACCTAGGGCCTTTACTGTGCTAATGTTTTGAGCCGGAATGCCTTTGAAATGTAGAGAAGGGGGTTTCTGAGATGGCAGGTCACTGTACCAAAGATCAACACCAATGCCAGTTAAATATTTCTCCAAGCCTTCACAAATCTCCTCTACTTCATTGTAGTTTTATATTTTATCAGGGAGCCATGCTTGTTTGTTTGGAAGCAAACAGCATTTCTCTCTGGTCTAATTACTTAGGTGTCCTTACGTGGCCAGGCTAATATGCTGGTAAGATCTAGCTAGTCCCACGATGATTGTGATAGCATGGGAGAATATTTATACCAGCTAGTACAGCATACATGGTCGGATAAACTGCCACATTTAGACTACCCCCTTATCTACGGAGTGATCTGCAGGAGGCAATCCAGAGCAGATGCAGCGGCCCTTAGGAGTCCTGCAACACACGAGGACTTGTCAACGGTTGAGATCTACCACAAGTATGTGGGAGAGGAAGGTAGATAAGAAGAGAAGGGACCAGTGTGACAATAATAGTTAGAAATAATCACTGGTCACACTGATCTAGAGCTGAGTGTTGAAAGTAGGTAAAGGGAGATAGTTGATAACCCTTCAGTGTCTGTATTGCAAACGGCAAAGCAGCAAAGGGAGAGAGAGAGAGAGAGAGAGAGAGAGAGAGAGAGAGAGAGAGAATGCCTGCAAGAGGGGCATTTTCTCTAGCAGAAAGAAGGGGGAAGGAGGGGAAAGTGGGGGAGGGAAACTGGGGACTTTGCTGCTAAAAATGTACACTAGTGGAGGGATGGGTTTTGAAACACTGTATGACTGAACAGCTTTGTCTATCTCATGGTGATTCAATTAAAAAAAAACAAATTTATTTACTAATAGAAAAATAAGAAAAGCAATAAATTGAACACACCAGTAAATGCAAAAGAAAATCACAGACTGTAAAAAATATATAAAATATTTATTCTATATAGCTTATTTCTCAAATAAATTTTAAGCTCTGAAAACAGTAGAATAAAAATAAATAGCTCTATCATAAAGCCAACAACCTAAAAAGACAATTCCTATGTAAATATTTTCAACATGTCCAATAAGTATACAAAATGCTTGAGATCATTTGTATTCAAGGAAATGAAAATTAAAACCACACATTAGCTCATATCCATTAGGAAAGCTAAAATTAAAAATATTGACAGTACAATGGTTGGTGAGGCCATAGACAATTGGAATTATCCTATGTTGCAGACAGAAATAAATACTGTGGGAGGAGATGGCTCAATGGTTTAAGGTGCTTCCCTGGCAAACACCAAGTGATGAGTCCAAATTCTGGTATACAGGCCTATGTTTGCACTGAAGTGATCAGGACGTCATGTTAGGAATGTCTTAGAATTTAGATCACATCGTGGCTGTATAGATAAAGTTCTTGGGAACCTGCTTCAAAAAATACAAAAGTGTTGGAATCTAAGTTCTACCAACTGCTTGTGGCCTTCAGCAGTCTCCCTCTGTGCCCTAATCTATCTCCTACATCATCCAGGCACACCTTGCTGTGTGTCAGAGCTGCTGAAGAAACGCCTCTCTCATCAGACACGTTCCACACACACGCATGTGCCAGGCTGACGCCTTGGCCATCTACTCAGAAGACTGGCTCCCTGACCCCATGCACAATCTTTCTGGAAATGTGCTGTGCTTGCTAACACCTTTGGCAGCATCTCTTTCTAATCACATCTTTAATGCTTGCTAACCTTGCCCGTCTATTTGTGTGACGCCTGGGCTGTGAGGCTCCCCTGCGGCTAGGTACTGATCATCGGCTCAGTTTCCCAACTGCCAGTCTCATAGCAGCGGGCTTGGTTGTGAGTGGATACTTCTTCGGCCTCTCTGTGGCCCAGCTGGCGCTCACACCCCTTCTGACCACTTGTCCACCCAGCAGGAAGAGCTTGCTGTTTAGTTGTGGGACCTTCTGCCTGTTCCTTGGCACTTTATTTCCACCTCAACTCTGCTCAGCTCGTTCTGTGCCCCCTGAAACTTACCGCCCCAGCCCAGCCAGCATCAGGCCTTTAAAGAAGCAGAAGAGGCCCAGTGACGTAGGGTTAGTGTTAGGCTGCCAGAAATCAGACCAGAGTCCACTGGGAGCGAGGAAGCTTTATTAGAAAAGGCTGCAGGGTGGAGACCCTGAGAGTGGGACGCCAAACTGGCTAGGTCAGGGTGTTGTCTTCATCTAGGAATAAGCCACATGTAAAGGTCACGGGAGGGTTTTCTTGCTTAATCAGACCAACAGCCAGATGTTTAATGAAGGTGACATTTCTAGGAAAGCTAGGTCCCTTTTGTTCTCAGCAAACATGCTTTTCTGAGCTTCCAACTTGGGGCTAGACATCCAAGCCACCCTGTATCTCATCTGCCAGATGTCCAAGCTATGGGAGCACTTTCCATGCTGTCTTATGCAGAGCTCAGTGGGCTTAACTCATGCTTTGCATGCAGGAGGCCTCACTCCTGCTACCACTGGAAGTGACCCCTGACTGTGGAGCTGGAATGATCCCCAAGCACCACCAGGCATGGCCTGGAAACAAACAAATGAAGGAATTAATAAAGCAGCAGGTGAGCCCTGCTGCATGCACCCTCGAGAAAGCTCTTCTCTTCCTCCCGCTAGCCCTGGGTATGCTTTTCCCCCAACTGTCTTCTCCCCCAACTCTATGCTCTGGATTCAACTCCAGGCCATGCCAGACACTTGTTCTTCATCCAGCTCTGCACCCTTGGATCTTAGACATCCCTAAGTGTGTTGTCAACACAGAACCCTCTAATTTATCTACCTCTGGTCACCCCGGAGAGCACTCTTACATCTCATTTGATAATATCCGCATTATCTTACACGATAGAATTATCCACACATTCTTTTCTCCAACAAATATTTACTCAATACCTGGTTCGCGAAGGACACTGTTGTAGGCATTAGACTTTAGGAATAAATCCAAGTAATCCACCCTTCACACCCTCCCTACCTCCATGCTCTCAAGGCCACCAAGACCAAAGAGATTCCTATGTTAAAATAGAAAGCATAGACAAAGAGATAATACAAGGGCCGGAGTGATAACCCAGCAGGTAGGGCATTTGCCTTGCACACGGCCAGCCTGTGCCGGCCCGGGTTCGATCCCGCATCCCATATGGTCCCCTGAGCACCGCCAGGAGTAATTCTTGAATGCAGAACAAGGAGTAAGTCCTGAGCGTCACCGGTCTGACCCAAAAAAAAAAAAAAAAAAAAAAAAAAAAAGAGAGAGAGAGAGATAATACAAGCTCTGAGTCAGGAAAATCATGAAATAAATAAGTCCAACCTAACGGGGACAAATGACTGTTGTGGAGAGGAAGGCATCGTTAGGGACGGAGGGTGAGGAAAGTCTATCAGAGCTTAGGAAACCTCATCCAGAAATCAATATATTTCTGGGGGTAAGTCATAGCCATAGAAACTCCTAGTATAAACTCCCCCTGCTGGAAGACTTCTCACTTGAAGGTAAGCAAATGTCAGGCAGTGGGTGACATGTTGGGAGGGTTGGAGCTAGATGCTGTCGGGGAAGGCAGGGTCAGGTGTTGAACATCTGGCCGAACACTACAATGTCAGTTGTTTTTTCCGGGGGTAGGCAGGAAACAGGCACCACCTGATTCATGCTCTAAACCTTCCCACGAAACAGTCTGTGTTGAGGACATGAAGCTAAAGATAGGGATAAGTAAGAGGTTTCCTATACAACCATTGCAGAGAATTAAGAATCTGTTTGAATCAGAGCCCATTAACTGCTGGTAGTTCAGACATGGGAAGTAAGACAAGAGGAATGAAGGACAACCCCCAAAGTGAAGAACTAAGAAATCAGTGGTGGTGACCTATTCACTGAGATGAGGAAAAGGAAAATGTCAGCCAAATGGAGGGGGAAGGTTGAAAAGCTAAAGACAGTCTTAGTCATGACTGCCCAACAATGAAGGGAAAATACAGGCCAGGAAGAACTAGCTGCTGCTCCAAAGTCCACAAAGCTCCAAAAGCAAAAGCGATTTCATAAGTCTCTTACCAAAGAATCAGTAAATCCGGGCATGATATGTTCAGGAAGTGATTTATAGATTTATTTTAACCTGCTGCAAAGATGAATATTCTCATTCCACCACAGAAATATCAGCATTTTATTCTAGACTGTTGCAATCCATCCTGCTGGATTCTATTCCTCCAAAATTTTAAAATGTTAAATTCTAAGAAACATCTAGTGGCAACAGGGCAAATAATTAGGAACCTAAAAATGGTTTGAAATGTAAGTCAATTGCCTTAGGGAGAAGGACCAAGGTTACAAGCTTGAGGAAAATCAGCACAAAGATAGCATTTAGAATTTTTTGTGGTCAGAATTCCCCTGGGCAAACTTTGCAAATAAACAAACAGATAAATGCAGAAGATAATGGGAGATTTATTATAACATTTAGAAGTTATATAGAATTGCATGTATGACTTCTAAATGTCATACATTTTAGTCTCTAAAAGTCTAAAGATCTTTATACTAAGTCTTTTAGTAGACTTTTCACTTGATCACTTGATCACTTGACATTCCGTTATTCATCGATTTGCTCAAGCGGGCACCAGTAACATTTCCATTTTACTCTATCACATACCAGTGTAGCCCAATGGCATCTGCTTGCTCCAGGAATACAAAAAGCCTCAAACCATTCATTCAGGGACTTGACGAAGAAGTGTGACCATCTTGTAGGTGGGCCGCCACATGATCTTTTGATGTCCCGTGGGATCCAGTCAGTAATGGCTCTAGTCCAGCAGTTGTCTCCAAATCACATTACATGTCTTGGCCAGTCTACCATTAAAAAAATGTCTACCAGGGACGGAGCGATAGCACAGCAGGTAGGGAGTTTGCCTTGCACGCAGCCGACCCAGGTTCGATCTCTGGCATCCCATATGGTCCCCCAAGCACCACCAGGAGTAATTCCTGAGCAAAGATCCAGGAGTAACCCCTGAGCATTGCCAGGTGTGACCAAAAAAAAAAGCAAAAAAAAAAAAAAGTAGACTTTTAGACTAAGTTTAAAGCACAGGTTGCTTTAAATTCTCAGAATCATGGAGGAAAAGTGTTTTGCAGGTGTCTGTGAAGTTGTGACATAACTAACATATGTCATCAGGTTCTGAGCTCTGGGTCCTACCTCTCGCTTGGGGAGGACAGGAGCAGGGTGTTGGATACAGACTGAGCAATCAAGTTGAGTCAAGTGATTGTCTCATCCTGTCCCTCAGCACATTGGCTCCAGATTCTAAGTTCTGAAATGACCCAGTTGCTGTAGAGTCCTGGGTTCCCCTCCTTCGGGGCAGCATGTGTCCAGAACTGTGATTTGCTAGTATGACATATGACTCTGGCTCTTTGTAAGCTACTGAGAGTTGACATCCTGTCTAAACCACTTTACAATTCTTTTTTATGTGAGGGATGTGGTAAAGGTTCAGAAACTATGTGCTCAAGGGTCCTAAAATCCAGCAGGAGTTGAAATATATATGTCATGATTCCCTGGGTCACATCAGAAGCGTCAGTGGGCACAGGAATAGGCACAAAGGACGCTGGTCCCACTGAGCCTTCCCTGTCCCATGGGTGCATGTGTGAGCAAAAATATCTTGGCCTTTGTGTTGTTCATTTCTGAGACTTCATAAATCAATAGTATCAAGCAAAACTCAAGATTATGGCTTAAACATGGTTCCAATAAGCAGATTTTAGTCATCTATTGCTGGTCTGCTTCGCACACTCTGTGAAACTGCACCCATCATTCTAATCATTTGCTAGATTCAGGTAAGATAAAGCCCACCAATCTAGAAACCCCAGACACAGCTACTCTTCACGGTGATAAAAGGATTCCTACAGTAATGGCTACTCTCACTGTGATGCTGAGTACAATACAGAAAACCCATCTCCTCAGGAGTTTTGTAGAGTTATTCCTTTCAATGGTGACCCAGCGTCACAGAACCAGATGGCTTTAATCTTTGTAGAGCTTCTAAGGAAATCCTGTCAAAACATGGCTCAAATCAAGCTTGCCAGCTTGCTTCACCCAAATCAACTTGCTGATTCATGTCCGTATTTTTTCATTAAGGTCCCAATTTCTAGAAACCCCTAACTGATGCTACCAGGTCCTTCTCCCTTACACGTAATTGATGTTTGAGAATTCTGTAAGCCCCAGAAACCAAGCTATGGCAGGTAGAATTTTGCAGATATACATTGCCAAGAGCTTGTCATGATTTTTTAATGTCTAAGACATGATTACTCTCATGCTGCTAAAGATGGTTCTACAGAAATGTGGCTCTTACCCGGCTTGCTTTTGGCACCGACTCCATGCCTAACTCTGACCTAAGCACTGAGAAATCCCATCTCAGTGGGTCAGACAGACGATAAACATACCCTTCAAGGTGTGATGGAGCCTCAGATCCTAGATGCGGGAGCAGGATGTCTGAGCAGTTTGGGGTAGAATGAAGGAGGCCCAGGTAGACAAAACAGAAAAAAGTGTTTTAGTGTGCAACTGAGATCATGTGCATGCTTTGAAAACCTTGGATTGTCTAGACTCAGGATGGGAACATGAGGAGGTATGATGCCATTTATGCAGCCATCCAAGCCTAAAGGGATGAGCACTGAAGGCTGAGTTAGAAATGGAATCTTCCGTGCCACAGAAAATCAAATACCTAGGAATCAGCTTAACCAAGTGTGTAAAGGATCTATACAAAGAGAACTACAAGACACTGCTTCAAGAAATAAAAGAGGACACGAGGAAATGGAAACACATTCCCTGCTCATGGATGGGGAGAATTAACATTGTTAAGATGGTAATACTCCCTAGAGCTTTGTACAGATTCAATGCGGTTCCTATAAGGATTCCCATGACATTCTTTAAAGAAATTGACCAAACACTTCTGAAATTCATATGGAATAATAAGCCCCCACGGATAGCTAAAGCAATCCTTGGGAAGAAGAAGATGGGAGGCATCACCTTTCCCAACCTCAAACTGTACTACAAAGCAGCAGTAATTAAAACAGCGTGGTACTGGAATAAAAACAGACCGGTGGACCTATGGAATAGAGTTGAGTATCCTGACACCCACCCTCAAAGACATGATCAGTTAATCTTTGATAAAGGTGCAAAGAGTCCAAACTGGAGTAAGGAAAGCCTCTTCAACAAGTGGTGCTGGGAAAACTGGACAGCTACATGTAAAAAAATGAATTTGGACCTGTGTCTAACACCTTGCACAAAAATCAGTTCAAAATGGATTAAAGATCTCAATGTCAGACCTGAATCCATAAAGTATGTTGAAGAAAATATAGGAAAAACCCTCCACGACATCGATGCTAAAGACATCTTCAAAGGTGAAGCACCATTAACAAAGCAACTAGAAGAAAATATAAATATATGGGACTACATGAAACTGAAGAGCTTCTGCACCTCGAAAGAAACAGTGACCAAGATAGAAAGACAGTCGACGGAATGGGAAAGAATATTCACCCAATACCCATCTGATAAGGGGTTAATATCCAGGATATATCAGGCACTGGTACAGCTATATAAGAAAAAAACAGCCAACCCCATTAGAAAATGGGGAGAGGGAGATGAACAGAAACTTTGACAAGGAAGAAATCCGAATGGCCAAAAGGCATATGAAAAAATGCTCATCATCACTAATCATCAGAGAGATGCAAATCAAAACAACAATGAGATATCACCTCACACCACAGAGAATGGCCCATATCCAAAAGGGTAAAAGCAACAAGTGCTGGCGTGGATGTGGGGAAAAGGGGACTCTCATACACTGTTGGTGGGAATGTCGACTTGTACAACCTTTCTGGAAAACAATATGGACATTCCTCCAAAGACTAGAAATTGAGCTCCCCTTTGACCCAGCCGTACCGCTCCTGGGAATATACCCTGGAAAGCCAAAACGCACAGCGGAAACACAATCCGCACTTTTATTTTCATAGCAGCACTATTCACAATAGCCAAAACCTGGAAACAACCAGTATGCCCGAGAACTGATGACTGGATAAAGAAACTGTGGTACATCTACACAATGGAATACTATGCAGCTGTCAGAAAAAATGAAGTTATGAAATTTTGCTATAAATGGATGGATATGGAAAGAATCATGTTGAGTGAAATTAGTCAGAAGGAAAGGGAGAGACATAGAATGACTGCATTTATTTGCATGGCATAAATATACTAGGTGATCTTACCAAAAGTGGAAATTACCACAAGCGTGTGGGAGTCAGAGGTTGGTTTAGATAGAGAAGGGAACATGAGTGAATAAATGTCTAAAGTTCTGATGCTAACATAGAACTGAGCATTAAAGACAGACAAAAAATGCAGATGATGGCTTCTAAGTGTACGTAGTGCAGCCCACAATGTGTGGGAGAAGGAGGAGAGAGAGAGGGAGAGGAGAGGAGATAAAGAACCTGCCATTTAGGCGGGATGTGGGAGGGGAGGGAATTGGGGACATGGGTGGTGGCTGAGGGGCACTGGTGGAGAGCGGGGTGCTGGAACACTGTGTGACCGAAACCCCCAAGCGTGAACAACGTTGTAATTGTATATCTCACGGTGGTATAATAAAATGTTAAAAAAAAAAAAGAATTCTCCTTTGGACTAAAACCCAATCATAAACAGCTTTGTAATTGTCTATCTCATGGTGATATAATAAAATTTAAAAAAAAAAAAAAAAAAAAGAAATGGAATCTTCCGGAGATGTAAGAGACAGTCATTTGATATGTCTCTAATCGCAGCTGCGGACAGTGGGGTTAGCAGCTCAGAAGACACAGTCTCCTTCACATGCTGATGTCATGTCCACCATATCTCCAAGGTCTGGGTCCACCTTGGCTTGTCCAGGCCTGGAGGAGGACCAGACTGGATCTCAAAGATGCCTCTCTAAAATGCTTTCTAAGGGGGACGCTGCGATAGTACAGCAGGTAGGGCATTTGTCTTGCACACAGCAGAACCTGGGTTCTATCCCCGGCATCCCATATGGTCCCCCAAGCACCACCAGGAGTGATTCCTGAGTGTAGAGCCTGGAGTAACCTTTGAGCATCATCAGAAGTAATTCCGGAGTGCAGAGACAGGAGTAACCCCTGAATATCATCAGGTATGACCCAAAAAAGCCAAAAATAAAAAATTAAATGCTCTCTAGCACCCAGCCCTGCATTCGGTTTAGCACATGACTGGTTTGCCAAGTGGCTAAAAATAGTCCAGTTTTGGACACATGCTTTGGTACTGGGAGAGGGCTGGTGGGTAAGGGTGTAGAGTAGATGAGCTGGGAGAGTCCCCTGGTCCCAGCTGTGCAAGCATGACCCAATTTCCAAGGCAGGTAATTTCCGGGAAAGGTGGCATCAGGCATTCAGGGACCACTGCTTGACCTACTTCTCCCAAACCCCTCACACAGAGGGGAGGTTCGATAAGGAGAGTTCCTTTCCTTCGTGATTTTATTAAAACAATTACTCTTGCACCTACCACTGGTCTGTCTCCTCACTCCTGTGCGGTACCCTGGCGGAATGCAGAGGCCAGACCCCTGGCTCACCCATGGTCTATTTTAGAGACTGAACTTTCCCCAGTTAATGGTCTAGAATCTGGAGGAGGTGACAAGAGGGAGGAAAGAGGAAGCAGTCAGATGAAAGGAAGTATCAGGGTGGGGTGTACACCACGGCACTGCTCACCTCCCAGCAAATGGAAGGTGTGCAGGACCTCCCCCCAAGCCCCTTTGGGTCTGCTCTAGAAAACTACGTTTCTCACTAGAATGATGCTCAAGAGACAGAAGCCTCCTTCAGCAGTGCTCGAAGTGAGAGCAAGATCTGAAAAGAATAGGGACCCGGTTTGGGGGTGCACTGATGGGAGGCCCCAACAGGGGTCCATTGGGTTCCCTGGTCATGTTTGGGACCAGCGACCATCCCCTCCATTGATGGACAAAGAACCACAAGCCCAGTCTAAGCTGGCGTTACCATTTCCAACAAATAAGCACACTGGTCCCTTCTCTGTCTTACCTAACCTCTGACTCCCACTTCTATTCAACATAGTACTGAAGTACTTGCTAAGCAATTAGGGAAGAAAAGAGACATTAAGGGCATCCAGATAGGAAGAGAAGAAACCAAACTATCATTATTTGCAGATGACATGATACTATACTTAAAGGACCCTAAACTCTCTACCAAAAAACTCCTAGAAATAATAGATATGTATAGTACAGTGGTAGGTTACAAAATCAGTACCCAAAAGTCCATGGCTTTCCTATATGCAAATAATGAAAGATAAGAAAGTTATATTAAAAAATCCCATTCACAATCATGCCTCAGAAAATCAAGTACCTTGGAATTAGCTTAACTCAGGAAGTAAAGAACCTGTATAAAGAAAACTACAAAATGCTGCTTCAAGAAATAAGAGAGGACACAAGGAAATGTAAACACATTCCCGGCTCTGGATTGGGAGAATCAACACTGTCAAACAGCAATACTACCCAAAACATGATGCATATTCAATGCAGTGCCTATCAGGATATTCATGACATTTTTCAAAGAAATTGACCAAACACTCTTGAAATTCATATGGAAAAAAAAAACCATGAATAGCGAAAAGCAATCCTTACAAAAAAGAAGATGGGAGGCAACATGTTTCCCAACTTCAAACTGTACTACAAAGCAGTAGTAATTAAAATAGCATGGTATTGGAGTAAAATCAGACCTGGGAACCTGTGGAATAGAGTTTAGTATCCTGACACACATCCTCAAATATATGATCATTTAATCTTTGATAAAGAAGCAAATCTCACTATTTAAGATTAATAGCACATTTTTGGACAGATATATATATATATATATATATATATATTTGTGTATATATGTATATATATATACATATATGTATATATGATTTTTTCCACAGTTACAAAAGTGTTCATGACTGGGTTTCAGACATGTAATTTTCTAACACCCATCCCTTCACTGGTGTATATTTCCAACCAACATCCCCAGTTTCCCCATAATAGCACTTTTATGTATGCTTCCTTTCAAAAATCTAAATGAATGCATCAAAATGACAAAATATCACACAATTTTAGACACAGATGGGACCCAGGATCCTAAAGTTGCCTTTCACCTCTGTTGGGTGACACACACACACACGCCCTGCTTTAAGCTCCAACTACACTTAGCTTTCAGCCCTCCCAGCTCAGCTAGGGAGGTTTTGAATAAGCTCTGGCACTTGTAAAGCCAAAAGACCCACCTTAAGTGCTGCATTTCAATAGAGTTGCTTACCTGCCTTCATCTCTAGATAGCCCAGTCCACGATGGGCTGGGCTGAGAAGTTTTGACAGATTTTTATCTATAAAATAAGCTGGGAGAAAGGAGAAGGGCCTTTTGCCATTTTGGCTTCCCTAGACTTCTGACTCTCTATTCTCTGTTGGGCTTCAACACGTGGTGGCAGCCATCTTGGCCTACAGTGGCTGGGGCCCAGCCAGGAACCCAAAAATACAGGGTTTTTCCTGTACTTGGATTGTAATCAGAACCTGTGAGTGTAAAGCCTGTTAAAACTGTGCCAAATTCCTGAGTCTTCATCCATTCTCCGCTGGCTTCAGAGGTAGAAGGGAACTTGCGTCCTGGTATTGTTGGGGACCCCAGGGCTCCCCAACACACCTCAGACCCCAACCTAGTTCATCAGCATGGCTGGACAGAGTGAAACCACTGCATGGAAGTCAGTATGGACTGTTCTGGAATCTCTTGTTTCTGAAAGAGTCTAGGAATAGAGGCTGGAAAAGGAAGCATTCAAACGAGAACCTGGTTACCCCCGAGAGGAGGAGACTAGAATGTTCTCAAACACTAGCAAGCCCACAAGAGGAAAGACATCGGGACAGCAACCCCACAGAGAGTGCTGTGTGCCATACTCACAGCAGCCCTGTACTTCCCCAAACCCTGCCTTGCTCTTCTCTCTCCGAACAGTGGTCACTCATCAAGGCCAGGTCCCAGACAGGGAGAAGCCCAGCAGCCAGGCAGGTGAGGCTGCTATCAAATAGTGCCGGGCAAGGCAACTGAACACAGAGCAGTCCTATGATAAACAGGATGGAGAAGGCAGAAGTCTGAGAGAGGTTGGCCAGTGGTGTGGGGCTTAGACCTGGTCTTCCTCTTGCTCTCTATGGCCTCTGGGAATAACTTCACTCTGGGGCTTTGGTTTCTTATATGTAAAGTAAGAATGTTGTTAAACCTAACAGTACTGTTAAAACCTAACTGAGTTGACAAAGACTTCCCAGATTCAACACTGGGGACAAACTGGGTAAGACGATTCTTATTGCTGAGGCCATTCTGTGCCTTGTTGGGTGGTTAGCACTCTCTCTGGCCTCTACTCATATGGATGCTCTGAACTTTTCAATAGTGACAAGCAAAACTGTCTCTAGGTGTTGCCAAATGTCTCCTGGAGGACAAAACTCACCCATGGGGGAACCAGAGTGCTAATGAATCAGAGAACAAGACCAAGTATTGGCCATCTGAAATGAGAAATGAGACTCAGATGAGGCTGTGCAAACCCAGGTGAGAGTCTGTGAGCTGCCAAAATGCCCTAGAACATCTTTGTTAAGAGGCTAAGATGAACGCATGGTGACTGCTTTTCCTGCTTGTCAAATGGTCTATCTGTGGCAAATTTGCAAAGTGTGACATTTTCAGCAACAACAAATGACCCATCAGGGATCCAGCCCAGGGCTGTGAGTTCTGTCACTGTTCCAGCGACTGCCTGACTTACACTCAGGCCAGAAACAATTCACTATTTCTCCTTAAAAGAGCGATTTCCCCTCAGCGTGATGGATGACCTGCCACTCACTAGCCACAAACGAACCCGATTTCTCACTGTTTTGTGCAGCTGCACCACTCAGGGGCTTCACGGTAAATTAATCAACAATTGAGAGCAGGTTTGGAAGGACTTGGGTTGAAGAGAACAAATATCCAAACTCAAAGAGACAAGGCCAATCAAATTGTGTCTCCAGCCTCTGCCCCTGGCCCCATCATCTAATGGCAGCCACTGTCCAATTAAGAAGGGTAGAGAGACAAAGGCCTTGTGAATTTGGAACTTGGAATCACTGGGGACATGTTCCCCAGTTGGATTTGCCCTTTATTCTGTGCTTGAAGACTTCTGTAAATAAAGGTATATGCGGGCCACAGCAAGACACCACTTACACCCATCAGACTAGAGAAAATTAAGTCTGACATTACAATGAGGGAAGAACTGTAAGGAAGGTAAGAGTGCAAACTGGAAAAAACACTTAGGAAAATAATCTGATACGGACCTCTAACTTGGATCCCACATGCTGCATGACCTGGCCATTCCATCCCTAAACACAGTGACCACTGAAACATGTGCACAGGTACCCCAGGTGACAGCTGGCACAAATGCTCATAGATAACAAAAAGGGAACAATCCAAATATCAATGTTTTGTTTATTTTTAGAAGGGGCACACCCAGCTAAGCTCAAGGTTTACTCTGGGCCTGCACTCAGGGATCAATCCTGGCTGTGCTTGGGGAACATACATGGTGTTCTGGGAATTGAACCCAGATCAGCTGTAAGCAAGGTAAACAGCTTACCTGTAGTACTATATCTCTAGCCCTTCAAATATCTATCAATAGCAGGATGAACAAATTGAATAACATAGCAAACAGAGATAAATTTCAACTTGTAATGCCAATTGCAAATGCCAAAATCAGGCTGGGTGAAATATGTACAGAATTATTATGTTTTAGATAAAACTCAACAACCTGCAAATTAACTTCTATAGTGTCAAGAGATTCATTCTAACATGATAAGCCTATTTAAAAAAAAATTAGTATGTGCCAATAGACTCAATTTCAAATGAGTGATTGCAGTTGAGAAATCAGTACCCAGGGTACTGTGGAATTATTGATTCATGTTCTGTTTCTCACACTAGGTGGTAAATACACAAGGGGCTCACTGTATTGTTGTTGCCATTTGAATGATATGTGCAGATATTATTATATATTCACTCATATAATTGAGAAACATATTGCCTGATTTAAAAATTAATGATCTTCCCATTTGTTAATTAAGCAGTCTGGAAAGATAGCACAGGAAGTAATGTCTTGCATGAAGACAACCACAGTTCAAATCCCCAGCACAGCACATGGTTTCCTGAGCACTGCCTGAGTCACTCCTGATCACAAAGCTAGAAACAGGAGCTATGCACCACTGTTATGATCCATTCTTCCCCTACACTCCCCAAAGAAAGGGAAAAATGAATATGGTTCAAGTATCAGGAGAAAAAATCTTACTTGTTCAGAGCTGATCCAGATGACTTCAGAATCCCCAAAAAGAGAAGTGAAGAAGTGTCCTTTAAAAAGCCTCCATATAGGCTGGAACTCGGCTCGCGCCAGGCCCAGCTGACTATGGGGGCCCCCCAAAGAGGGCAGATGGGTTTTGGGAGTGGGCCCATCGCCTCTGGGGGGTCCCAGAAGCAGCCGGATGAGACTTCGCCCATCACATAGCCACCATTTTCACTGTCCGGATGCTGGAAAACTGCCTCACGACCAGATTAACAGAGCAAAACCAGTTCGAGCCCAGGTTGCGTGGCCACAAGCGGCCGCCTGGTCCACTAAAATAGTGAAACAGTAATGTCTTTTAATGCACTGCATTCCACGAAGAGCAGGAAAGTTTGGTGGGAAGGAGATATAAAGAGGAAAGAAATGACATACAGAACCCGCCAAGTAGTTGAGGTGCAGGAGGGGGGAGGGAGGTGGGGACATTGGTGATGGGAGATGGGTTTGGGTAGAGGGATGCGTGTTGGAACACTGTAGAACCAGAACTCTACATGAGCATCTTTCAATTGTATGTCTAAAATGGTGTAATAATATTTGGAGGGAAAAATAATAAAATTAAATTTAAAAAAAATTAAAAAATAATAAAAAGCCTCCATATGGGGCCGGGTGATAGCCCAGCGGGTAGGGCGTTTGACTTGCATGCAGTCGGCCCATGCCGGCCGGGTTCGATCCTCGGAGTC
Source organism: Cryptotis parvus (assembly GCA_021461705.1). Lineage (NCBI taxonomy): Eukaryota > Metazoa > Chordata > Mammalia > Eulipotyphla > Soricidae > Cryptotis > Cryptotis parvus. Next base: position 31,137 of record JAJIBD010005508.1, on the reverse strand, counting down.
CCATATGGTCCCCGAGCACCGCCAGGAGTGACTCCTGAGTGCAGAGCCAGGAGTAACCCCTGAGCATCGCCGGGTGTGACCCAAAAAAGAAAAAAAAAGCCTCAACGTAAAGCAGACCCAGTGACTGCCCATCTACGATCATTCACCTTCCCAGTAGAGCACCCTGAGGCAGAAGGAAATATTGAAAGCTCAGGAAATAGTGTGGGTAGCTTTGAGTTTCTCTGTTGCCACCACATTCCATTTCTTGCATTTTACAGAGCTCTAGAACCAAACAAGTTTGGACTAAATAATAGAACATGTTTTGAAGAGAGAGAATAAACAAAGAAACTTTGAAGGTGTGTAAAGAATACTCAAAAGGGTTTTGTACGCATAAGAGAAATGCTGGACTTCTCATGAGACTACAGAGAGAAAGATCAGTTATGTGGGTTGGCTAGTTAGTAGGTTGAATATATTATCCAGAGTACTCAAGAGAGGGTCGAGCTTTGCTGGAGTGGGACCCTTGAGAAGACAGCAGAGGCCTGTGAGTATCGGGACTGACTTTACATGAGAGCCCAGAGGAATCCATTTTTGGAACAGGAGGCGGAGAATGTGGAGACAGTGATGAAAGATAACAAATCCCTAAATCTATAGATATTCTCCCTCACAGTCTCTTCAGTGAAACAGACTGCAAAAGTTGTTGAGAGTGAGAAATCAGGCTGTGTTGGTGGAAGTTCCCAAGAGAAGGGTCTGAACTAGTCACACAGGGTGTGAGGGAGGCGCTCAGGCATTCACCTCTCTGGCCCCACCAAAGCTACTTTCACATGGCACCTAAGCTAAGGATGGTTTTCACATTTTTTTTATTTCTTTCCTATCATTTGTGTATTTATCTTTTGGGGATGTTCTCCCCAGTGATGTCGAGGAAGCCAAAGGGCTCTGCCCAGAAATTCTCAGCCAACCAGGCCCCTGGCAATGCAAGAGCCCAAAGATGCGAAGTGCTTGGCCCCATAGTGCAGGGGCTTGCGTGAACCAGTTCAGTGGTACGTGGGTGTCTCGAGGGCCACATCTATGACTCCCAGAGTCTGCAATGCTCAAAGGACTATGTCATTCCAAGAACACCTGGATTGGCTGTTAGCTGGACTCCTAGCTCACTCCGTCTTTTATCCCTACATGTTCTTAATTACTCTGGTAACAATCCCAGTGGTGCATGACAATTCACAACATACTGGGGACCAAACCTAGAATCTCACACAGGCCAGGCAAATTCTTGACCACTTGAGCCATGTGTCCAGCTCTGGTTCTTATGCTTGTAAGTAATTCACAGAAAAATCAAGACAAATTTTGAGTCAGATGAAGCAGCGATCTTGAGCTGCAGATTCACTGACCAGTGCTGGCCCTCAAGTATAGAAAGATTGAAAACCACTGGTCTGCCTCCTTGTTTATAGCTGCTGATCTGAGGTCTGGTAAGCAGGACAGGAGCCAATTCACAAGTGTAAAAATGGTTAGGAACCCTGATATAAGAACCTATCACTGTCTTCCCGTTCATCGTCGATTTGCTCGAGCGGGCCCCAGTAACATCTCCATATGTCCTGTCTCATGCTAGTAGAGCCCAAGGGCATCTGCTTGCTCCAGAAACATAAAGAGCCTCAATGCATTCGGAATGAGGTCTATAATTGTTACTGGTATTTGGCATATCAAATACAACACGGGTAGCTTGCCAGGCTCTGCCGTGCAGGTAGCATACTCTTGTAGTCATCTCTAAGTCCAGCATTTATTGATGAACCGCGTGGTTGGGGTTGAGAGACTCACAGACATGGGGGCAGAGCTGCTACTGGCTCTCCCTGTGCCCAGCCACTCACTAGGTACCCAGGAGGGATGGTGGGTTCTAGTCCTAGCCCGCCACCCCTTGCAACAAGCCAGACGACCCCCCCCCACTCCATGAGGGCCTCCATTTTCCACATCTGGACTTCTTTCTCGTCAGAACTCCACCCAGCAGACCAGCCTATAAGAACCTATATCAAATTTAAATTTGTTTGATACATAGTTATTAGAATACAAACACCCTCATTCTTTGAGCTCTTGTCTCTGACTTTCACTTGACATTAGTAAAGTTGAAAAAATAAGTCAAAAACCTACAGAGTGTCCAAAGCCTAAAGTAGTTGCCATTTGACCTTTCACAGTAAAAGTTTCTGCTGATCTGATTGTTGGGCAGAATTAAACATTCACTTGAGGATTTGTGGTCCTGAATTAAAATGAGACCCAGCAACATAGCTGAATCCTTTTTTTATTTATAATGTGGTAAAAAATAAGGCCTTATTTTTATTACAGACTAGTTACTGATTGCATTATGTGACTGATATACATGCAAAGTGTTTAGCACTGAGTCAACCTAAAACATAATTACAACCTCCTAGGACAAAAAAAATTGATTATGTGAAGAACAGAGATTTCACCAAAACTTCACACTGCTTCCCCCATGGCAGGGATTGCTTGCTGAAACAGATTTTGAACAAACTCCTGCTGTATCAAGCTGAGCACTGTTTCAGTGTTCTGGAGAGTAATCCTCTCTGACCCCTGGATTCCAACTTGGCTTTTCTTGTACACTGATCCCAACTCTAAAACCATTCAGACTAAAGACTCCTAAACCATGCTGAGGGCCTCATGAGGTCCAGCAGCTGTGGATTTGGAAACAGAAAGTTCAGAAATTGGACCAGCCCCAGTCCCCAGAATAACACAGCAGGTATTCTTTCATCATGGCAACTACAAAAAAACACACACCAGAAAGAACTGGAGGGGTTGTTGGTAACATTGATCAATGACATTTTCCATGGATAAGAATTACCATTGCCTTCTAAAGTCACTTAGCAGTGTTAATCCCATGGCAAAAAAATTCATTTTCTTAAATTTAATTAATTTACTAAGCTTCTCATTGCTGGTTGGATTCAATCCCATATCAATGATCTTACTGGGTCCATTACACTCTTGGGATCCAACTTCATCTCTTATTCTTAATAAAAATCTCATCAAAATAGAATTTCGAACTTCCTAATGAGCTGCCTGTCCTGATTCTCTACAGAATTAATGTCTCTCCCTCTCACCCTCTTGGTCAAGAGCACCTTAGTTTGTGCCAGCCAGAAGGAAAAGAAAATGTCATTGTTCCAGACAACGCCTATCTCCTGAGTCATTCTAGTTGGAGCTTCACACAGAAGGAACACCAAAAGACCTACTTCTCTACCCACAAAGCCACCACCAGTGACAGCCAGCTCCCCTGGGAGCTTTTCTTCTGCGAAAGAAATAGCAAGTACTATACTGATTAAGAAAGAGTATCAAATTATTTTGGGGTTGACTCTTACACAGACACAGAAGATAACAGCTGATGCCCCAGCTTATCTCCCTCCACCACACACACAAACACACACACACACTCACACACATACACACAGACTCACACACACTCACACACTCACGTACATACACACACTCGCACACTCACACACGCACATGACACATCTCCCCTAAACCTTACAGGGCAACTCTAATTATCTAACACTGAAAATGCACAACTCTGGCTTGTAGGTAAGAGTAGGTCTCTTCCTCAAAGGGGAAAATAGGGAACTGAAAGGAGCATTGAGAAAACACCCGACCTCCACAGCTGGCCAGAGGGAAGAAGGCTAATGGGGCATAACAGACTCACTGTAATGAGTAACAAGCATCACGGCAAGCATGTGCCTGGCCATACCTGATGCCCAGTACTCTTCAGGCATGAGTACACTCAGTCTTCATGGGGACTTGGGTGAATGACATGTTTCTTGTCCAATTTATAAAACAGAGAGGTGAAGTCATATCCCAAAGTCCCAGAAAATTAGACTCCAAAAGCATTAGGATTCTCACTCTTGTAGCTCAGCCTACCTCCTCCACCTCACCCCAAGAGTAACCTGCAAAATGATGCGGACCCGCACTTCTAAGGATATGCCAAAGTTCTTCAGGGGGTCGGGGGTGAAAGACAGGATGGAAGGGGTGAGAGAGAGGATGGAAGGGGGCAATGTCTGTGATGGAGGAAAGGGTTCAGCCAGGAGGAGGAAGTGACGCTGAAAGGTGTTAAAGGTTTATGTGTGAGACCCTACGCACAACAGTGCCACAAATCACAGTGCAAAAACATCCCCACAAAAATCAACACGAACCTCCTGTAAAAGCAGGTGGTAAATAAATGGTGTGGAGGCATCCCTGGAGGGATGTGGACGCTGGTGGTGGACGAAGGGATCAGTGTTGAAAATTAGACGCTTGAAATCCAATCATGAATAACTTTGCATATCACGGTAACCAACAAAAATTTTAACTGAAAAAATAAGAATATAGCAAAAAACATTTTTAATTTCAATTCTATTTAATCCAGGTTAATTTGGAACATAGCCACACATTGAGCCAAGGCAGAGATTGACAAGAATGCAGAAATAGCATCTCTGCCTGATCTGGAATTTGGCCAACCCCAGTTCCTAGATGGAGAGAAAAAGAGTGTCCCTTTAACTGGTCCCTCAGGGGCAGGGAACAGGGCTGCTCAAAGAAATCCAGAGCCTACTACATGGCCCCATTAACTGGCCCCTCAGGGGCAAGAACCAGGGCTGCTTACAGAAATCCAGACCCTATTCCATCTGGAAGGACTGTGGGACTCTCTACCTTTGAATCAGGTGAGGCTGCAAATGTGACTTTCTCTGAACAGCAAAAAGTAAGATAAAATCATGTGTGCTACTTTTTAGGCAGAATATTGAAAGATAGTTTAAGCAATTTCTCACGTTTACTCCATGTATCTCAGTGATGAAGCTCATGCGAAGATGGGAACTTTGTTAGCCCAGGTCCCGGGTAACTGGAGCGTAGATTCTATCAACCTTCACTGTAAGCAGTGGTAAAGTCTTGTGTCAGTAAAGCCACCAAGACATGGGAGATGGTTGATTGATGTCACGTAACCCTAATCACATACATGCAAGCCATAGTCATAAGACCCCCGCACACTTTCTCCTACAACCTACACATAGACACACACCTCTACAACCCCCACACACTTCTACAAAGACCAGCATTGATACTGCAGTTCCACAACACATACACAACAGACTAGTAATCCCACTAGAGAATGTTCCTCTACTGTCACACCCCTAACACCAAATGTGTATGTTTTCTACCAACCAGCTTTCCGATTCTCTGTAGTTGTGTCTCACATGTTTGACTCAATTCTGATCCTCACTACCCAGTAGACGCACAGGCCTAGGAATGTTAAGGGCTCAGAGTCACAAGACTACCCCCAGCTCACATAGAACTATCCACTCTTTTATCTGACTTGGCTTCTGACTAAGGGTTTCCATTACCCCCAACTCCATCTCACAGCATTCTACAATAGCTCACAGAACTCAGAGAAAATGACTATTGTTCATTATCAAGAATACAAGTACACAGTCAGATGAACAGGAACACCAAGCAAGGTCTGAAATTGTTCCAAGCACAAGAGCTTCTCCCTGTGTATTGCGCCATTCCCCCGACTCACAAATGTACTTGACAACAAACCCCTGGCCCTCGTTGCCCTACAACCAATCATGGATTGCTGCATGTCAAAAAGGGAAATGGTTTATTATCTATAGCAGTGTAAGCAGGGAAGCCACAACCCTCAGATCCAAAGCTGACCACTGTCCCCAGAAAGGTTCTTGAAGCTAAATCTGAGATGTTTCTGAACAGCTTTTGGGTGGCAGGTAAGGTGTTCAGCGATCATTAATCATAGTCACAGGACCTGTTACAACAGGGTCTGTAGTGTCTTAAAAGTTGTTGACCACACATTCTCCCGTTTTTCTGTCCATGGTTCAGGGACCACAGCCACACAGTTTATCCTTATCCTAAGGATAAATGCAGCCAGGAGGGGAGCAATCTCTGTTTCAATTATATTTGGTTTAGCTTTTAACAGGGTTAGGGATCAGTGTTCTTGGAAAATAGTGATAATGATTTTCAAGCAGTAATAGTAATCAATAAGGTAAGAAAAACACATTGAAAGCAATTTCAGATGCTGAGGGTGCTCTAACATCTTCCCAGCCCCTAAATTCCCTAAACTACATAGTTTATGGCTTTTATATGGAGGTTCACTTAAGAAGGCATGGTTGATTAAATTATTGGCTGTTGTGATTAACTTGCTCTCGAGTCCCTCACTTATCTTTGAAAGATGGCGTAGGCTGAAAGTTCCACCCTCTGACCATGGGGTCCTATTCCACCTAGCCTTTCAAGAGTTACCTCATGAGCATAAACTCAGGTGCGTTGAAAGGAGGTAGTGAAGTATAATAAAAGAGGTGTCTCTGCCTTATCACTCAGAAAATTACAAGCACGCTAGGAGCTCTTGTATCAGAAATGGGACCAAAGATACATATTTTATTATATCACAATGTCACATTCACAACAATCACACACATTGCTACTTCCTGTCCCCACCCCAGGGAAGAAATGTTTGTTAAGCATCAGCAAACTCCTAGTTCTGCTTTAGACTGCAGGGAGCAAAGATAAATAATAAGCCTGGCTCTGTACTAGCAAAACACAAGAGGGAGACAGATAGTAATCATGCAAATGTATTTCAATGCCTTCCACAGAGGCAAAAACCAGGAGGAAGGTTGTTTGTTTAGTTTTTTATTTTCCAAAATGTTTTATTAAATTTGTACAAAATGATTTCATCCATACTGTAATAGTGACAGATATAATTCCACCATTCCACTACTCATTCACTCCTCTCTGTGTTCTTTCTCTCTTTTATTCCATCAACATTTTAAGGGAGGTTTCCTGCCTTTGTGGCAGACCTTTTGCCCAAGGAAACACCAAACTCAGGAGAACATCCACCCAGGTGGGATGTGGCCCTCACCTAATGGAAAATGGCACAGAACCAACTATGCAAAAGAACAGCCAACGCAAAAGCAGGAACTTTCTTCTACAAGGGAGGTGTGCTGGTCACACAGCAAGTACACAGAAGGCAGCGCGGCTCAAGGGAAACACGGACAGGGCCTAACAGGTCATCATTCCTGTGTGGCTCACTGGAATTGGGCTCACTGGAACTGTTAAACGAAGCTGAGTCAAGCTACTGGAACTAGTTAAGGCTTTTGAGTTGGACAGTTGCATAATCAGGTATGACTGTGACCCTATCATCAATCCTCTGTGCACAGCCCATGGTGAAAGAGGGTCCTGAGAGCTTGGGAACCAACAGAGGAAGTTACCTGAAGGTTCATCCATTTCCTGCTGCATCTAAGCCCACGGGCTCTGACCCACCATATCAGCCAAGTCTTCACTCACAGACGGCTCATCCAATATGTAATATCTTCAAAAATAAAGAGTGGCAGTCACCTATGCTTATATCCCATGTCCCACTGTGCACTGTCAGTGGAAATGCAAATCAAAACTACAGAAAGACACTCCCTCACACTCATTAGGATAGCTGGATAGTGACTATTTAAAAACAAAACAGCACCTAGGCTGAAAGAGAGAGAGTACAGTGGTTAATGCCTTTGCTTTGTACACAGTCCACCTAAATTCAGTCCCTAGTACAATATACTATCCCTCAAACACTGCCTGTAATGATCCCTAAGCATATAGCCAGGAGTTGCATTAGCCAAGTTGCTAAATGTGGTCCAAAAAACAAGAAAAAAATAAAACAACAAAAGGCAAAAAGCATTGAACCATTCTGAGCACATATCCATATATATATATATTGCTTTTGGGGTCACACCGGTGATGTTCAGGGGTCATTCCTGGCTCTGCATTCAGGAATTACTCCTGGTGGTGCTCCGGGGGGACCATATGGGATGCTGAGGAGGGATTGAACCCGGGCGGCACAGGCTGGCGCGTGCAAGGGCAAATGCCCTACCTGCTGGACTATCGCTCCAGCCCCCATATTATCACTGGAAGAGGCCCCTAAATCATTTTAAAAGGTTTGGAGAACTACCTCACTTCACTAACAGAGAGAGACAGAATAGCAACTGTTCATTATTTATTGACAATAGAAGCCTTGAGATTGTTTGAGAGTTATATACAATGGTGTAGTCACTGTGGAGGGTTCCTCAAGAAACCAAACACAGAATTGCAGGGGCCAGAGTGATAGTCCAGAGAGTAGGGCATTTGCCTTGCATGCAGCCGGCCCATGCCGGCCGGGTTCGATTCCTTGCATCCCATATGGTCCCTCGATCACCGCCAGGAGTAGTTCCTGAGTGCAGAGCCAAGAGTAACCCCTGAGCATTGCCTGGTGTGATCCAAAAAAGCAGAAAAATAAAAAATAAAAACCAGAATTATCATAAAACCCAGCAACTCCAAATTCTATTGCCAGGTATATATCCAAAATAAATAAAATCAGGATCTGGAAGATATGTTTGTACATTCATGATCATGGCACCACTATTCACAATAGCCAAAGAAAAACAACCCAAGCTGACAGGCTGGATTAAAAATATACATGGCATGCAAATAGAAGGTAATATTAGTCTGATGTAAAATTAAAAAGAACATTTTCCCCATGCTGCAACACAAAAGAGCCTTGACAGTGATATGCTTCAAACACGCTGCTCATCAAAGACCTATAATGACTCAACTCACTTGAGGTACCCAAATAGCTAAACTCAAATTTCTGGAGACAGAAACAGAAAGGTTGCAGGGTGAGAAGTGACAGGCAGGAATGAGTTCAGTCGTCACGGGCTCCAGTCTGGGAAGATGAAGCAGTTCGAGGAAGACACCTAACAAATGGAAGCACACCTAAAATGGTCCAGTTGCTGGATTTTATGTCAGATATACTGTATTACCGTTTCAGAAACTCATAATAAAGCAATACAGACCTTCCACTTTCTAGCTATGGAATTTGAAAAATTAATACAATTTCTTTCAGACTCTGATTGTTCATTTGAATACAGTAACGTTCTGCCTGTCATAGGCCTTAGGATTCATGATGACAGTATCTGTGAAATGCCAGCACCATGGTTGGCAAAGAGGAAGCATTTCTACAATGATTGGTCCAATAAGCTTCCACTTCTACAGTGGAGGCATTTACAGAACGATTGATCCAATGAGCTGCCACAGAGGAGGTGTTTCCACAGTGATTGGTCCAATGAGCTGCCACTTCCGTGTGCCTGAAGCAGGGCAGGTGCCACAAGAGGTTGTGCGGAAAGTTCCTCCTTCATTTCAGGGCACTGTCCCGGACCAGTTTGAGTGAAGATATGCGCAGGAGAACGGAAAGTGACTTGACAGGTTTCACAACAGCTCCTTGGCAGGTTCTAGCTTAGAGATGCTCCTGGAAGGAGACAAGAGTTGCCAGAAAACTTCCAGGGACAGAAAAAAAAGAAAAGAAAAGAAAAAAGCAGGGCTGGAGCAATAGTACAGCAGGGAGGGCATTTGTCTTTCACATGACCTACCAGGGTTCAATTCTGGGCATCCCATATGGTCCCCTGAGCACTGCTAGGAGCAACTGCTGAGTCTAGAGCCAGGAGTAACCCCTGAGCATCAATGGGTGTGACCAACAACAAAAAAAAAGGAAAGGAAAGAAAGAAAGAAAGGAAGGAAGGAAGGAAGGAAGGAAGGAAGGAAGGAAGGAAGGAAGGAAGGAAGGAAGGAAGGAAGGAAAAGGAAGGAAGGAAGGAAGGAAGGAAGGAAGGAAGGAAGGAAGGAAGGAAGGAAAGGAAGGAAGGAAGGAAGGAAGGAAAGGAAGGAAGGAAGGAAAGGAAGGAAGGAAGGAAGGAAGGAAGGAGGGAAGGAAGGAAGGAAGGAAGGAAGGAAGGAAGAAGGAAGGAAGGAAGGAAGGGAGGAAGGAAGGAAGGAAGGAGGAAGGAAGGAAGGAAGGAAGGAAGGAAGGAAGGAAGGAAGAAGGAAGGAAGAAGGAAGGAAAGGAAGGAAGGAAGGAAGGAAGGAAGGAAGGAAGGAAGGAAGGAAGGAAGGAAGGAAGGAAGGAAGGAAGGAAGGAAGGAAGGAAGGAAGGAAGGAAGGAAAAGGAAGGAAGGAAGGAAGGAAGGAAGGAAGGAAGGAAGGAAGGAAGGAAGGAAGGAAGGAAGGAAGGAAGGAAGGAAGGAAGGAAGGAAGGAAGGAAGGAAGGAAGGAAGGAAGGAAGGAAGGAAAGGAAGGAAGGAAGGAAGGAAAGGAAGGAAGGAAGGAAGGAAGGAAGAAGGAAAAGGAAGGAAGGAAGGAAGGAAGAAGGAAGGAAGGAAGGAAGGAAGGAAGGAAGGAAGGAAGGAAGGAAGGAAGGAAGGAAGGAAGAAAGGAAGGAAGGAAGGAAGGAAGGAAGGAAGGAAGGAAGGAAGGAAGGAAGAAGGAAGGAAGGAAGGAAGGAAGGAAGGAAGGAAGGAAGGAAGGTTCCTTAGACACAATAGAAATCTAGGTCTATGCTTCCAGGGAGAGAAGGGGCCCAGAGAGCTGGGTGTCGTGGCATGCACTGGCAGCACAGAGGTTAGAGTAAGGAGTGTGTCACGACAAAGCTGTGTCCTCTGTCATTTGCCTTGAAGATCCCACACCTGAGCCACTGACACAGGGCGTGGGGGTGGGGGGGGGGGGGTGTGAGAGGGAGGAAGGTCAACCCATAACGGAGCTGTATTTTTCTTATCAGCTCGCCACTTCAACTCTGAAAGCCTCCTTCCATTCTGAGTCCTGAAAGATCAAAGCACTCCGCTGTGCTGCTCAGATCACAGTCTCCTAGCTCCAAATGGTACCTCCGGGGCTCGCCTGCTCTGGGCATCCGTGCATGCTTCAGAAGCAGGTCAGCTTAGGGAACAAGGTCAGAAGATGCTGAGTGAAAACAAGGGGCACCACATGGAACCCTCCTTTATATGCCAGATGCTCATACAGTAGAAGGCTGTGCTGGTGCCTGATTTAGAGAAAGAAAGCGACTCATCAAGGCAGGTTTGATGCAGAGTTCTCCAAAGACGCTGCAGCATCTTTCGGAGTCTGGGGAAGCCCTACAAACACAGAAGACTGAGCACGGCTGGCAGTACCACAGCCTGGTGCCCCCCTGCTTACAGTGCTGCTCTGGATCTGAAGGAGAATGCAAGGCCAGGTCACTCCCTCTCGCCTGTAATCCAGGGTCTAAACTGCATGGCCTCCATGAGTCTATTCCCTTTTCACCTCCTGCTTCCTCCACTGACACTGAAGTCTTTCCCACTGGCATATTATCCCACTCTCTGGAAATACCACATCCACAAACTGGGGACTGCCCAGTCCTTCCATGGCACTGAGAGAACGAGTGTGGACTCCCATCCTACATCCTAGGCAAGTTCATCATTCACTATCACTATCACTATCTTCCCATTCATCATCTATTTGCTAGAGCAAGCACCAGTAACATCTCCATATGTCCTGTCTCATGCTAGTAGAACCAAGGGCATCTGCTTGCTCCAGGAATATAAAGAGCCTCAAACCATTATATTAGGTCATTCCCATGACCTAACCATTATATTAGGTCATGGGAATGACCTAATATAATTGTTACTGGTATTTGGTATATCAAATACGACATGAGCAGCTTGCCAAGCTTGCCACGAGGGAGGCATACTCTTGTAGTCACCTCCAAATAAAGCATTTATTGATGAACCGCGCGACCGCTGCTGGGTGGAGTTCTGACGAGAGGGAAGTCCGAATGTGTAAAATGGCGGCCCCCATGGAGTGGGGGAGGGGGGTCGTCTGGCTTGTTGTGAGGCTCCACTGGGGTGGTGAGCCAGGGCTAGAACCCACCATGCCTCCCAGGTGCCACCAAGTTCATCATTATAGTACGAAAATTATTTGGGCCAAATTTATCAGTGTATGTAAGTCTCTATATAAATAGAGACCTTTCTGGCCTTGTTCTTTCAGAGTTTGAGAGAAAAAAGAAAGGAAAGGGATTCCCAGGAAAGGAAAGGGATTCCCAGGTGAGCCCTAGAGAAGGAAGATCCTTCACCACATAAAGCAAAAATCACCTTGCAAACTTCCCTCTTTTCACACGGTGATTGTCTCCCATGACCACCCACTTCCACATGCCCACCCACTGTCTAAATAGTCAGCAACCCATCTGTACATTCAACCTCCAAGTATCCAACATATATGCATGTCCCCATCCATCCACCCTGTCCGTCCTCCCATCCACTTACACTTTCATCAACATCCATCTCATTACACACCCATTTGCCCATCCAGTCATTTCTAATCACATACTCATTAGTTCTTCTATGCCCTGATACTGATCTATCCACCTGCCCAGACACCTAACTACCCATATTCTCCAAAATCATTCTTTCACATCCATCTTGTGTTGGATATTATGGTAGGGGCTGGTGCAACAAAGTGAAAACAAAGACAACAGCTGGCACATACTTAGAGGCTACACTTGGCAGGAAATATTTACAGCACTGGCTGCCCCTGCTGCTGGACCTCAGAACCGCTCAGAGAATTGGCCTCTGCTATGTGTCAGAATTCTGTTCTGTGCACATAGAGTTGTACCAAAGTTGGACTAACATGCAAGTTCCCATGTGCATTTTGGACTTCCCAGTAGGACCCTTGGAGTACAAATGTAGCTTTTGTGCCCTGCTTGGAGGGAAAGCTACAACCTGGAGCCTGTTGTGTGGACCAGGCGCTTCCTGGCCAGGGATAGTAGAGTTCAGCACATTCTTGAAGTCCCAAAGGAACTTATCTGATTCCTCAACATGTCATTCCTCTTGATGGCACAGTGTGAGCAGGAGATTCAGACGAAATCTGCCTCAAATTAGTCTTTTCCTTTGCCAATTTGACATCTATTCCCTTCCAACAGCCTTAGTTGCTACTTTCAAATGACTTGAAATCCTGCTGAGTAATTAAAAGGCCTGGAGTTTTCCCACTTGATTTGGTGCTTGGAGCCCATTAGTGCAATCATTATGGGGTCAGTATTCTTTTATTGTCACCTCCCTGACCAGCCTGGAAGCCTGATGTCTGGGTCCCCAGTAGAGTGCATCAATACCTAAGGAAGGCCCCAGTCCTCTCTCCACATAGCAAATGCGACAGTGTCCACTGCTGAGTCACAGCAGCCTCACAAAATCCACAGATCTTGGCTCTATGAACTGAGGACCAGCTTCCATGACAGTCTATCATCTTACATAGCTGCCGATACCAGCCACAGAGGGCTGTGAGGTGCATGTACCCTGGGAGCAAATGCGCTTTAATACATTCAATACGTTCAAAGCACAAACTGTGAGGGCCCTTCTGGAAGGTACAGCTGAGACTAACTGGCATCGGTCTAACAGAGAAACAACAAGAGCTAAATCCATTATAGAGTCATAGGTGGCATCAATCCTACAAGATCACCCAAGCTCACCATACACCCTTACATGAGAAAACCATGGCCCTTGACAGCAGTTTAGCCCCTCTGCAGGGCACATACTCTCCTCTCCCCACAATTGTTGAATTTATGTGTCAGTTTGGCATAAAGTTATATCCAGGGAGGGAGGGGAGAACAAAGAGCATGTCCTGAGGAAAATACTCCGCCCAGAGAGAGAGAGAGAGAGAGAGAGAGAGAGGGCCTGCCGGCGGGCTCAGTGATGAGGAAATCCTGAAGTCTGTGTTATTATGTGGCGCACATCAGTGACTTTCAGCGTAATTAAGATGGATGGCTCTAATAATCCTGCAGGGCCCTATTCTGAGTCGCATTACCAGGCATTTACGCGGAGTTTTTGTGCACTTTGCTTCAGTGATCACTGGGGCCCATTAAAGAACTGTCTGGAAGACAAGGTTCTCGAACCTAGTGTTGTCCACAGAAATAGGGGTGGAGGCAAGGCTTAGTTCAAAGTCCCAAAGGGGCTCTGAACAGAGCCATATCCTAGGGGACTCAGCTGGGTCCTTCCTGTCCACAGAGCAAAGCCCATCTTTATTCTGCCTCTGCACCTCTAGGCCCTGAGACATACAAAGGCCAGGCGGGTGACCTGACCCCACAGCACCAGGACGGAAGGCACACAAAAGGCCAGGTGGGTGACCTGACCCCCACAGCACCAGGACCAGAAACGCACAAAGGCCAGGCGGGTGACCTGACACACCAGCGAACACAAAAGCCAGGGGGTGACCTGCACAAAAAACACACAAAGGCCAGGCGGGTGACCTGACCCCACAGCACCAGGACAGAAACACACAAAGGCCAGGCGGGTGACCTGACCCCACAGCACCAGGAGGGGGGTGGCCCCCCGGGACCTGAAGCCAGCAGCACTCCAACAGCCTTCCCTGACCCTGAGTGCCTGGTGGGGTCTTCAATACCCTCAGACCTGCCCGGCTTAACTCTCCTGGTCAAATGGGTATTTTAATGTAGGGGCCACAAACAGACCAAGGCTTAAAGCAAAGTTTAACAGCCTCACCGTCAGTTCTTGCTGTGTGGCCCTGGCGGATCCCTTGGCCTCTCTGGATCATGTTTCCTGCTCAGATGAAACTGGACAGTAAGGCCCACTTACAAGCTCAGTAAGGCCCGCATAGATGAGCTCCCTCCCATGCCAGAAGGATCCCTCTAAAGCACCCGAAAACCACTTTCTCTTCCTGCCTTACTGTCTTCTGGGTTCACGGCAGAGCCCTAGGGGAGGAACGTGAGAACAGAGTCCAAGGTCATTGACTGCGTTCACGGTCCGGGGTCCCCTGAAGACAAGATAATTTTCTAGGCTGGAGCTTTGTGGGAGTTAAGGAAGAGGGGGGAAGCCCTGTTCAAACCCCATAAATAACTCCATAATAAAGATTAACCAGGTAGAGAAAATAAAACTCGTCACCTGGAGGGTAGATGCAGCGGCTCAGCCGGCTGCCGTTTCTCCTGCTGACTCATCATTGTCTGTGCAGGTGACGCGGGGCAGCCTGGGGGCTCATGCCAGTCGCACTCTGGGGCCCTGAGCGAGGCAGTCACCCGACCAGCTGCTTCTGCTCTGGGAGGCTCCTCCACAGAAGCCGTTTGTCAGGTGCTCGCGTCTTTGCCAGAAGGTCACGTCCTTGAGGACTGGGAAAAGGTGTCACCGTTAGATGTGTCCAGGAGCCACGGGTGGAGGTGACAGCTACTCACTACCCCAAGAACATTTCTGCTACCATGTGGGACACTGCCATGTTCTGCCTCTGCTGGGTGACCTGAAAGGCCCGAGAGAGGCTGTTCCCTGCACCCAGACCTCTTGGTGGCTCTGATGACCAATGACCCTCTCAGCCATAATGATCCGCAAAATAAGCCTGTGCATCTTGGCTGAATTTTCCCTTCCTTCCCTTGACTGTGGCCGCTGTTGCAATGAAGGGCCCTTACACGCTTGCTCGCCTCCTCTCCAGGGTGTCATATATCTGTCGGCCACTTCTGCACCTTTTCTCCCAGTTGTATTCTCCAGGAGCTGAGTGCTTAGGGTGTGATGTGTGCGGACACACTCACTGGGTCACAGCACCAGGGTCTCACTTCCAGCACCTCTCTTGGCACATGGGTCACCCTCAGGGCCGCACACTGGGAAGGCAGAAGCGTTTAGCTACTGAGCTTTACTCCCAGCTCACCTTTAGCCACTGAGATGCAGGGGGTTCTTGTGGCCTGCCTCTGCTTCTATGATTATCAGGCAGATATGTAATTGTTCTCATGAAGAACCTGGCTCACAGCACATGTGGAAATATAGTCTCGAACATTCCGTTTCCCCTGGAAGATTAAACTTTAGGGGGACAACACCTTTCCTTCCACAGAAAGGAAGCCAAATGCCCAGAGGGGAAAACATACTCCCCTGTAGACCAAGAAATTAGTTATTTTCGTTCTCAAAAGTTACTGCCACTGCAAGGATTAAAAACATCAGGTTCTTGGTGTGGAGCAGTGGAAATGATACAAAGTGGTAGCATACCCTCACCATGGAGGCTCAGGGTAGATCCACATAGTTTCCCTGCTTTGCCAGAAGCATCCAAAAACCACATGATCAATGACCCTGTTGAACATAAGGATAAAACCATAAGAAACCAGAACAGCCCTACAGAATCCCCGGCTGAATGTGGCCGCAGTAGGAGGGCTAACACGTGGGGAGGGCTTGGCCAGTGTCTGATAGCTCTGCTGAGCCCACCACTCCAGGAGGGCAGAGCCTTGTCAGCCCCCCAGCCACTCCCCCCCACACACACTTCTCATGCCTTCTGACTAATGACTCACCAGTGAACCCATGAGCCAAATAACAGTTGCTCTCGCCACAATGCTGGAAACATGCTCTGCAGTTCATGTGGACGCTGGCCACTCTCTACCTGCCCAGCAGGTCCTGATAGAGCATCACCTTCTCTCAGGCCTGGTGGACAGCTCTCCAGGCCATTGCCTTTGTGGAGATCTTAGCATGGCCCTACGCAAGCAGTAGGCACATAATAAGGATATTTTGTAGAAGTATGGGAGAGATTGCAAACTGCACGTGACTCAGATGGAACCTGGAAAATTCACGCAGCAGCTAGGAGCCTGGGTTTCTCCTTTGTGGTGACGATTCTTCTTGGCATTAGAAGAATTCCAACTAGTGTCCTGTGTCTAGTGGGACCTTTCACAAATATCCCTGCTAAAGAGACCACTGTTTGCTCTGGCCCCAGAACAATCTGTTTTCAGCAATCTGTTGGCATAATCGCTTACCAGCTGCCTCCCAGATGCCGGTGCCAGCACTTGTCTGCTCCCAGGACCTACGCTGGCAAACCCTTTAGTAAAAGTGTACCCTAACAGGCACATACAAACACGTGTGTGTGCATGTGTACTCTCACATGCATTTGCAAGCATGCCAGCCATGCTGGCCTCATGACCGTGCAGCTCACAACAAGAGCAAACCCAATAGCTCCAAAAGCACTATTTTCTGGTGCCTCTTATTTTTCAATGAGGCCAAGAAGCTCCTTTGAGGTGCCAGTGAGAGAAACCAGCACAACAGTCCCTGGGGATTCCCACTCACTGTGAGAGCCTGAAGGGAGCCTGTGCTTGGAGCACCCTGTAGTGCCCAGCACACACATTACAGTACTCAGCATTCATTAAATGTATTTCTAGTGCTTGTCGTTATTTGCAGCTACAGACAAATGCATTCGAGTTCTTCCAAAAGCAAGGCAAAGGGTGTCAAATGAAATGAGACCTTCCTGTTAAGCACTTGACACTTTCACAAAACCCCACCAGGTGATGCTCTAAATATCCCTGAATCAAATATGTGAAGACTGAGGCTCAGGATCATGAAGAAGCTGAGCAGGGAAGGACGTGACTGAGCAAAGTTTCAATGTCAGATCCATCTCAGCCAAGAGGGTCAGCACCGTCTTCCTACATCATTTCCATAAGGCCCATCACCATGAATCAGCCTCCCTCCCTACACCGTTAGCCTGCTTCCCAGTTGGTGAATTTGCTCCTGGGTGCCCCAGTCATGGGGTCAATTCATACTCAGAACCCACTTGGAGGCCAAAATCAATCTTCATGCACAATCCCCAGGACTGAGAAATTATAGGCGGGAACATGTCAACTTCACTTTGTTTCTGCCCTGACCGGGATCTCTAAGCACCCTGCTAAAGCCCAGTGGACCAAATCCTTCATGTATATTGTTCTCTGCATTGATCCTACAATCTCTGCATCTCAGTTGTATAAAATATCACTGTATCGATTGGCTTCCCATTGTTCATCGATTTGCTTGAGCGGGCACCAGTAACATCTCCATACATCCTGCCGTGTGCTAGTATAGCCCAAGGGCATTTGCTCACTCCAGGAATATGAAGAGCTTCAAACCATTCCTTCAGGTCATGGGAATGAGGTCCATAATTGTTACTGGTTTTTGGCATATCAAATAAAACACGGGTAGCTTGCCAGGCTCTGCCGTGAGGGTGGTATACCCTCAGTAGTAGGCTCTCATCTCGTGCATTTACTGATACAAAATATAGTTTACCTCTGCTCCAGGAGTGTTAACCAGGAAAACGCAAATGGATAAGGACAAATTTTCCATAGGCTTTTGTATACATATGTTGGGAACCAGAGTGGACCAAGCCCAAAGAAAGTCTCATCTGGAGCTGCTGGCAAATGCTCTTGGTCCTTGTTTCTACTGTCTTTGGATATTATTCACACACTTTGTTTATATCCAATAAATGAATCAATCATTCTGTATGTCTCTCTGCCTCTGAATTATTTCACTCAGTATGATACTCTCCACGTCCATCCACGTATAAACAAATCTCATGACTTTGTTTTTCCTCACCGCTGTGTAGAGTCCCGCTGTGCAGATGTGCTATAGTTCTTTATCTACTCACCTGTTCTTGGGCACTCCGGTTGTTTCTAGATTCTGGCTATTGAGAACAGTGCTACAGCGAACATGGGGCCCAGATGACTTGTGTTGTGTTTTGGGGCCACTAGAGTATATTCCCGGAGAGGTATTGCTGGGTCATATGGAAGCTCAATTTCTAGTTTTTGGAGGAATGCCCGTACTGACAGGCTAGGCCAGTCGGCATTCCCAACAGCAGTGAATGGAGCCCTTTTCTCTCCACATCCACACCAGCACTCTCTTGCTCTTTTTTCATGTGTGCCAGTCTCGGTGGCATGAAATAATTCCTCATTGCTGCTCCGATGTGGATCTCCCTGCTAATTAACTATGTAGCGCACTTTCTCATGTGCCTTGTGGGCACTTGGTTACTTGGTATTTAAAACCAGTTGGTAAGGTCTACAGGAAACACAGTTTACACTAGATTCTAATGGCATGTTAAAGCAACAAGAGAAAATATGTCACAAGTTCTGGCATGCTTTTGATTGCCTAATAGAAAACATAAACATGACATGATACAAACTAGAGAATGTGAAAACGTTGTGGGACAGGAAAACCTGAGTACGATGAATGCGGTAGTAGAGCTTCGTCTCCATAAATCAGAAAACTTCCAGAAAACATCAGTGTGGAAAATTTGCCGTGAACTAAATTTAACACTCATCTGGTTATAGCTTACACGAAAACCTTAAGCTCACCCCTGAGTATAGGTAAGGATGCTGTTTAAAGTTACACAGAATCTCAGAATCCTGTCTAAGGCCACACCCAATTCTAGCCCTTCTCTATTCACTAGGAGCAGCAGAGAAATGGTTTGGAGGTTCTTGCCTACAGATACTCTGGCTGTGGTCCTTGTGTGAAAACAAAGTCTTTGCTGAGTAACAGGGATAAACTGCAACGCACTCTATGGACGTTCGACCTCTCCTCTCTAAATACCAAAAGACCACAGCTTCAACCTTTCCCAGAAGAAGAATCTCACTTTGAATTCTTCCCAATTCCAGTCCAAATCCTTTTGATGGTCATTAAAATTACATGAGTTGCTTCATGCAAGTTTAATGTGCTCTACCAACAAATTCTGCAGGAGAAATGCCCCCAGGCTTCCCCATTGATCATTCTAAGTAGATACAACAAAGCATTTCAAGACACAAGATTTAACCAGAAAGAAAATGGAATGAATATTTCATTTATGATAGGTCATCTGGAGATCGGGTTTTTTAAAATTTTTTCATTAAAAAAAGTCAAATAAATAATCCAAATTCTTGTAAAGGCATTGACCAACCAGATACCAACCTCTTGGATTTCTGAAACATCCTTTTAACCAAGCTTCCTTCTACACCTGGACAGGACTTACAAGTCAGTAACCTCTAAGTAGTTTTGCCAACCAAAGCAAGTCAGTTTGACCATGTACTTTGTTAAGGGATGTGGCTCTGTAATATTTTACTTGTCACTTGATTTCTCACAACTGTCCTTATATCCCCACAACTCAGTGCCTGAAAATGAAAAGGGTTTTGCTCAAAACTAAGTAATGTCTGAGAATCTTCCAAGAGACCCAAGTGCATTACAAAGTTTGGATTTATGTGAAATTAAGTCACAATGTTAATGAGTAAGAAAGACTGTGTGCTTTGGTTGTAAAATAGTAATCTGGCTAGCCATGATCCCTGGTCCCTGAGAAGCAACCTCTAAATTCTAGCAAATTTTGAGTGACAGGAGTATTTTTGCTGTTTTGGGTGAACTTGTTGCAGAACTTTATCTTAAGGAGATGGTTCCAGTCAGGGATGACGGACACGGCATTTACCTCTGAAGAATGCACTCATTTGGGTTAGTTACTGTCAGAATTACATTTTAGCTGTACTGCCAACAACTTACTTTCCTAGTATGGGTCATGGGGAGGCACAATTTCCTAACACAAATTTGTAACTATTTAGAGGAAGGAAATTGTTGATACATTAATATTCAAGGAGGCGGGCCTGAGAGATCTATGGATTGAATGCATGCTTCATATGCAAGAGGCCCAGGTTCCATTCCCAACACTGCCTATGATTCCCCTGAGGACTTTGAGGAGTGACCACTGAATACTGAGTCAGTAGCAGCTCTTGAGCCCTTCTGATTGTGGCACAAAACCAATAAAAACAACAAAAATAAAATTCCAAGGTGTTAATACTTGGGGGCTAGTGGTATGGTAGTCAAAATTCTAGTGTGGTTCCCCAAATCCCATGTACTCTCTTTGGCATCTACACACAATAAATCTTCCCCTATGCCTATGAAAAGGAGGAATTCACTCTTGTCCCTAGTCTATGATTGTGAGTCTCTATAGCATTGTGAGACCCTGAATAAACAATCCAGCTAGACTGTATCCAAACTTCTGACCAATAGGCACCAGGAAATGACAAATGAGTATTTCAGACTTTTAAGTTTGTAACAATTCAGTATACAGAAACAGATAGCTAATATGTAGGGAAAATCTGTACTGGGAAGGAGGAAGGAAAGTATCAGATCAGACCCAAAATTTGCGAATGCCAAAGGGATTCAGCTTCCAAACTCTGTCGTACCAAAGGGAGAGAGACGGTTTGTAACAAGGACAAACAGAATATGACTAAGGCATAAAATCAGATTCTATGAGAGAAACTTAGAGATCTGGGCTCGGAGCGACGTTTTGCGTCAGAAGCAGCAGCTTGTATCTGTGTTCACAGCAGAGGAGCTGCCCATTGCGTCTGTGACCTAGAAGCTGAACTACCAGATGGATGTGCTCTCAGCTTCAGGAAGGAGGGTCTGATGCCCCATGATGCCTGGAAGGGAAAAGGCTGCCTTTATCATTTACAAACCTAATCGATTACAAGTTTAAAATGTACAATTGAATTAAATTAGACACAAAGGGATAAATCAGGGCAAGCAAATGCAGATGGTAAAACTAACAGGCCAAGAGCTTTCCAACAATAGGAAATGGGTTGAATTAACAGGTTCCACAGCCCCTCAGACTTTAAGTCTTTTTACAAGCCAATTCAAAGAGTCAGACAACCTGAGCTGATTTATTAAGCTTGTGAGAGTCCATTGAGATGGTATTGAGCCAGGGTCCACTCTGATCACTTCACCTACAAACCAAAAGCCCAAGTCTTAGAGCTTACTACTTTCAGTTCGACATAAGACTCATCCTGCCAGGAAGTTCATGAGAGTTAATGAGACCAAAGCAAATTGACCAGGCACCCAACAATTAGAAGGAATTAGTCTTAGCCACCGCACCAGAACTTTCTCAGGGAAAACCTAACGTTTAGATTCCTGTCACCCTGGGACTTTCCTGCATGGTCATTGTAGAAGTTTCCTCGTTGTGGGGTAGGGGGTCATATTCTCCATTTCTGACTGTTGTTGTTTTGAGGCATTTGCTGATGTAGTTGAAAGTTTGTGGGCTATGACACTAATAGTAGCTATGTAATCTAAAGCTTCCCCTTACTAGGGTCTGCTTTGGCCTGCGTGCCTGAGAGCTTGACCCCAGCTAGCTGGCTTAAATAAACTCCGCTTGAATTTTGCATTACTGGCTAGTTTCTTTGTGATTTCTAAGAACTTGAGACTTGAACCCTAACAATAGGAACTCTATATTTCTTGGAAATGTTTATTCCAAGAAGTTTTATTCCAACATCAGTGGAAATGTTTAAAGCATGCTACCAGACTTGTTTTATTTACTTGTTTTATTTTACCACAAATGTTTATTCCAAACATCAGTGGAAATGTTTAATGCCTGCTACCACACTTTGAACCCGCAATAACTCTCATTCTCTGCCGTTGTTTCACCTAGTGGCAATACTCATACCTATTTCATCGTGGAGGGCTTCTAAGTTTCCTTCTGCTTTGCAAGGTGTGTCTGCAACCTTTCTCCTCACAATTCTATTTGCTTTGAATTCTCTGTGCTTTTGTCTCTGTTCACTTCTGAATCAGTCTTCAAATGCTTGGTGACGTTCGGCTGCCCATGATCCAGCCTAAAAGCACTAATAAACCGATTGGACCTGTGAGGCAAAAGGGAGAAGCTCACCAGATGAGCAATGACAAGGACCCACTGTCTTTCCCTTCGTGGAAGGTAAGGACTTCCGTTTTCCTTCAGTGCACATGACACATAAGAACTTAAAGGTGTGAGGGTATCCTTAAAGATGACTTCGATCTGTGTTTTTCCATGTGTGGACTTGAGCTGTCTATACGCTCTGTCTACCTCTAGTGGAAGGAGCTAGTGAGGTCCTAGCCAGCACAAGAATCGCTGCCAACTTTTATCTCCCATACGAAAAAGATCCATATTCCATCAGCTTCCCTGGGGCTGGCCGCTTCCTCTATGTGGCTAAGTGCTTACACAGCTGTGGCATTCTGGCCTGTCAAACTTCAGGCTTCTTAAACTATTCCTGATCTATTCAATGCTCCACCCCCCATCCCCACCCCCAAGAGCTGAGCATGAGACTCAGAGCGGCACCATCTCCCTGAGACACACAAGCAACTGCTGAAGCGTCAGACACTCCCTCATCAGAGCAGGAAACTGAGACCTCAGTTTGTGTCTGAAGACACAGTCTATGCCCAGGGTTCACATTACCCCGAGGGATGAATCTCTGTTGTGTCAAGAGAATGTGGTTTCCTAGGAGACAGAGGACTGCGTTCCATGTGGAACTTCCAGGCAGGTAGAGGGGGCAGAGAAAGAAGACCCCAAAAATGCTGCTTCTCCTGCTCAGCTGTCTCCTGCCCGCCACTGCCGGGAGGAACTGCCTCTCCTGCTGGCCGGAACTGCCCGCTTTAATGGACTATGACCTGCAGATTCTCTGGGGCACCCCAGGACCACCCACGGATCTCTCTCAAAGCATCCATTCCCTGTTCCAAGAGAAAAATGTCCTTCTCCATCCCTGGTATCTTGGTGAGGGACCACAAGGAGACCAGAACTTGGAGCTGGCCCTCTCACACCAGGCCGAGAGTTGACTTTACCGACCTCCCGCCTCTGTCTCACACCCCATTTCTAGGACAGGACCATTTGGAGGAAGAAGCAGCCAAATTTTTCAGTCACATAGCTATAGCCATTCAGAAGTTGCGAGATGGTGAGGAGGTTGAGTGTTGCAGGGCCCCGGGGGTTCAACCGACAGAGCCAGGCCCGCAAACCTGTCCAGAGACCAGAGACCTGGCGTATCTATCTGTGTGGCCCCTGCTATGTCTGTTTAGAGAAAAAAAATGGTTTCAACCCCCACTTTGAGGAAGTTGCTTCATTGATTCACCTACAGGCAGTACCTAATGCTCGACCCTTTCCCTTCACCACCACCCAGATAAGCAGCAGTTCATGAATGAGGTGAGGATGCAGAAGCGACTGTTTTCTGACAAGCTGAGTGAGCGATCTGAGGAGCTGAAGAAGAAAGGTGAGAGATGCCTTTGCCCATGTCCAGCCTCTCCCTCCCTGTAGACCCAAAGTTGCATCTTGGGGTGCCCTGGGAGCCCCTCCCCTGCCCACCTTCTCCCACTTCCATTTCTGGCTCAAGCCCCAGCACTTCAGTTTCTCTCCATCTCACCCTGCCCGGAAGCCTGCAACAATTCTTGTGGTGAGTATCTTTGGGGACAGGCCTAGGTGAGGGGGAAGGGATGCCCGGTCCCCCTCTAAGGCACCTGCCAATCCTCTCTCACAGACCTATACAAAATGGAGGTGATGGACTGTTCGAGCTGTAAGAAGCACGTCCTCATCTGCAAAGACCCCACCATCTGCGCAGGTAAGTCTCCACACACCCACCTACCCTCAAGCGCCCGCCAACACTCCCTCAACCCCCAAGTCTTTTTCCAGATAACTCTTTTGTCCTGCCCAAGCACTTCTTGACCTTTCTTGTCACAGGCGAGGCTGGGGCCTCCTCAAGCATCTGGATTTCCACACTCCCATCTTCAGAGCCATCTGACCCTAGAACATATCCCCTCGAGGTCTTTCAAAATCCTTAAAGCACAGTGCCCGGCAACATCCCCAAACCTCTCTCTATAAACCCCAAATAGCCTCTCTTTTGGGAATCCATAAACACAAGTGGGTCCACTCAAGCTTTCAACCTCTTAAACAAGCTCTCAATGATCTCACTACAGGTACCCATAAACCCCAAATATCGTTAAATAAGTCTTAAAGGCATTGTCATATTTTTTCCCCAACATCCACCACTTATTTCCACACATCCTTATTCTCACCTCTACCTGGTTCATGGCAGATCTCCTACCTGGCCTTCCGGTCCCTCCTCACCAGTGCTCACTCCTCTCTACAACCAAACAACCTTTCAGGGAGTAAATCTACCTCCAACACTCCATGCAAATACTCTTAATTGGTTCCCAATTGCTCAAAAACAGTCCACTCTCCTCCAGAGGCCTTGTGTGGGTCACTCCCTTCCTCCCCAGACCCCCAGCCACACTGAGCTGTTGACACACTAAACATACAGGCTGCTTCATACTTCTGCACTTGACTACTGTGTCCTCTGTCTGAAACACAGCGTTGACCCTTGGCCATCTGAACTGAGCTCCAGCTGATCTTTCAAGGTCCACCTCAGAAGTTTTGTTTTTTAAGAAGCTTTTTCTGACCAGGTCCCATCCTGCAAAGCTCATCACCCCTCCTCCGACCTGTCCCATTCCACTTCCCTGGGACACCACACTGTACTTGTATGCTTGTCTCCCTCCTAAAGAGTAAGTCTCACTCATCTCTAGACATAGGCAGGGTACACAGCAGGTGCTCAGTAAGTGTTTATGAGTGACTGAATGGGCAAATAAGGGGAAGAGTGTGACTCTATGAGTCACGATGGCCCTGGTTGCTCCCAAGCATCTGGCTCCCATTTATCATCCGCAGCAGGGACCGAGAGGAACCTTCCTGTGGGCTGTAATCCTCAGCATTGCTCTGTCTCTGGCAATCTTGGCTGTAGGTGGGTGAGTGACTTCTCCAAATCCTAGAACTCCCCAAAAAAGACACACCTACCCCCTGACTGACTGACCCATCTCTACTCTGGCCCAGACTATACATTTACCAGTATGAGAAGAAGAGAAAGATGAGGGCAGAAAACATGCTTGAAAAGGTACTAGAAAAGAAAACCCTGTCAGAATCCAGGGCTCCCAAGAAGAGGGAAAATTGGGTCTTCCTTAAGGGATAATGAAGCATAAGAGACATAAACTCTTCCCTCTGGAGCCCAGAGCAGAGTGAGGTTCAGGATTTGGACTCACTGGGGTCTCTTCTCAGTCTCACAGTGTCACCATGCAGCCTGAGCCGAGAAGGTCTTCTTCCCACCAGTACACCATGTCTAAGCAGTCTCTCGACAGGGACTCAGGCAACTCAGGCAGTCGCATGTTTACTCCGACTGAACAAAGGTCAAGGGAAGTTTCCAAAATCTCATCTCTGGTGTCCAGTGACTCTCACACCACTGAGCCTTTTTGACTTAGGATGCTAAGAACTACAAAGTTCTGCAGAGACCACAGAAGCACTCACTGACCGCTGCCCTATGTCTGCGAACTTTAAACAGACTTCATTAAAATGCTGTCTTGGTGCTCTCTTGGACTCTTCTGGGTGCTTCCTAGAGTGCTATGCAAAGGTTCAGTGGGTGATCTTGTAAGTACCTTTCCATCCCTGTTGCCCCCTTGGGGTCTACCACCCTCAGCTCTGCCCCACTCCCTGCAGTGACCACTGCACAGACTCACACCAACACCATCTAAATCCAGTGCAAGAGAGGAGGGCAGCTGGTATGAGCGTTTCAAGGATCCTTATGTCTGGGTGTGGAGCAGTGATGCCACCTGAAGGATCCAGTATAAGTGGGGACAAATAAGAATATTAGAAAACCAATCTAAGCTACATTAACAGTGTACAGTCTGGCCAGAAAGTCGATCCTGAGAACACCCATTTCCCAAATGGTCTCTGCTACTGCTTCCAACGAGGTTTCCCTGTTCTGCCTTTGGGAAGAACTTTGCTTCCACCTGCTCCATCTCCATCTTGACCTTCACCACATCACCTGGAACCCTTGTCTTCCAAATACATCTCTAGGTCTTTTCCCTTGAGCCCTGTGTCCACTCATGAATTGTCCACTCAAAGTCTCTCGATCTTTACTTGACTCTTTCTAAGATGAAACAGGAATTCAACCATGAAGGCTAGAGCTCTAACTCAGCAGCCTGGAATGTAGGGATCAAACACTGGTTCTGACCCTAAGGATCAGGGGTCTCCCTGACTCCCCCCAAACACACACGCGGAGCACACACGCACACACACACACAAACACACAAACTCTCTCTCCCTCTCTCTCTCTCTCTCTCTCTTCAGTGGCCCCATCTGAACAAAGAGGACACAGCAATGTCTCAGCTGTGTTGGTATGACTTGACTGATGCCAACCAGGGTCCTATTTGCTGCCATATTTACACCATTATGGGTCTATTTGAAATCTGGCATATCGTGGACCACTTCTCTCCTTTAATCCACTGGAATTCCACCTAAGCCCATAGCCTGGTTTATAAAACAAGACTTCTTGTTGGGTCGTACTTATATTCATCCCTCAGAGCTAGGAGCCTACATGTGAGCCTCTCTTGGGCCAGGGTAAGGAGTGACACATGAGCCCCAAGCTGAGGGGCTCGTGTGTCTATTTCTGTAGAAATGGACCATAAATAGTAGCCAGAGCAGGGGACCTCATGGTCTAGAACATACGTGGATCCCTAGCCCTGGGTATTCCCAACTCCATGCTGCTGAGATCTAGGAGAACTTCCCTTAGAACTACCATTAATGATGAGAAATTGGGGGGCATGGGAGGGCCAAGGAGGACTGTTTGCAGTGGGAGTTCTGCATCACAGAGGGGCACAGGTAAGAAAATCCTTGAAAGGCTCTGGCAAATCTAAGAACTGTGGTATGGCTGAGGAAGAGCCCAAGGAGAGAGAAGAGGCCTGTAGATCCTCACAAGCTTTCACAGACACAAAGAGAGTCAGTGAGAAAAACCCAGAGCAACACCATTAGAGAAGGAGTGGAGGCAGGGAGCGAAAGGGTCTGCCCAAACGCCACAGAGCAGATGGACACAGGGAGAGACTTTTGGGTGGGTGCGATGCTTGACAAGATCAATCTCCCTTCTTGTCATTGAGGTGAACCTCTTTGCCTAATGAAATGTGGGAGAGGTCCACAGATGTATAGTGCTCAGCGAAGCATCAATTACTCTGTGGATATAAGGACGGCCGTAAGGTCAGAAAATGACTCTTAGCCATTCTGAGTGACAAGGCATAGCCCTTAAACCATGACCTTGGACCTCCAGGACCTTTTTTTCTGTCTGACATCCAGGACACAGGGAAAGAGGGTTTTGTGACAATGATATTCCATTATTATTTCATTTTAAACCGAGACACTACCTTAGAAATAGCCATAACTGTTTCCAGGTACATATAAAAACAGAAAGCCCTGGCTATAATTGATCTGGAGTATAATAAATAGAGTACAAATGTGTGCATGTGTTCATCTCTCATCAACAAACATTTTTCTTTTTTGTGGGCATATTTGCAAGAAAATTAGTTATTGAGTTCTGCCAGACAAGAAATATTGAGGAATTTTGAGTCTTGCCAAGCTGGGTGATAATATAAGTTGTTGGGGGCTTGTACTTCTGATTATGACAAAACGGCTTGTAAGAAGCCAATACTCACACCAAGAGCAGCTAAACTGAAAATACATCAAAAGAACAAACTAAAGAGAGAAATATATTTCAAGCACAAGATGAAGAAGTCCTGGCATGCACGATCCTGAAGGAATGAGTGGTGGTCTGGTGCCTACCCCCAGCCCTCCCCAGCAGGGCCTCGGGTTGAGAGTTTGGGAACTGGCCAGAAATTGATCCAGAAGTTGGGATAAGTCAACAATAACATGGGGTTATAGACGCAACCCATGGAGTTCTAGCTTGCCCACACAGGAAGTTAGGGTCCAGACCCCTGAAAATAGGGAGTGTGGGGAAAATCACAGTTTGCATCTGTTTATGATCCCATCCTTGAAGGAAATTGCCTAGTCCCACATAACAACAGCTTAGAAACAAACCAAACAGGAAGAACCTAAACTGCAATTTATTAGAGATCCATATGCCAATGAAATAGAAACCGAAGTTCAAGACCCACACAGGAAGACAAGCTTTCATGAACACTTCAGGGTTTGAGTTGGAAGGCCAATGGCTAGAAGAGGTGACACAGAGAAAAAAAACCCCTAAAAAAACTGGAGCTCATTCTTCAGGCCTCATATCACGACTGCAGAATAAGAGTTGATAATCTCTGGAGTTCACTCAATGGTTCAATGTTTAATCAAATGTTTCTTTATTTCCAACATTCTAGCAAATATTGACTGCCTCAAATAAAATATGATCAAAAAGGAAAAGCAGGTGAAACAAATCTCCCAGTTGTCCATAGAACATTGTCTAGTATAAATTTTGACTGATTAATGTATTAAAATATATTTATTTCAAATACACTTATTCCAATATAGAGTATATATTTAACTATATATTGATAGGAACATGAATTGATATATATATATTAATAAGGAAGTTTAAAGGAAGGTTATTGATAAGGAAGTTTATCAAAGAAATTATCAAAGATAGGGCCAGAGCTATCACACAGCAGGTAGGGCATTTGCCTTGCATGAGGCCAACCTGGGTTCGATCCCGGCATCCCATATGATCCCCCAAGCACCGCCAGGAGTAATTCCTGGCTGCAGAGCCAGGAGCAACCCCTGAGCATTGCCGACTGTGACCCAAAAAGCAAAAGTAAAAAAAAAATATCAAACTTTATCAAAGAAATTGATAAATGTCTTTATCAATACATATGCATCAAGATATACATACTTCTGATCTGAATGCTTTTTTTCCTTTCATTGTATCTTGCTATAGTTAGTACTTTCAACACATTCTCAAAGTGATAAGTGGGCATTTGTGTCTTGTTCCTGATATTAGAAGGGATGGTTTAAATTTTCACTGTCAAATACTGTGTTATCTATGAAATTGTCATATATGGCCTTTATCATGAATGGGTATTTTATTAAATACTTCTTATACGTTTATTGAGATTACGTGTGATTTTTATTCTTCACCACACTAATATCGATACACCACATCTTATGATTTTATTCTGTCTGCTACTGCCTAATCTACAGTGAAAAAACGCTGTTCTCATTGCATTTCCAAATCAGTTTTTTCACTTTTTTTTAAATCTCCTTTGCTGAGCATCTTCAACTAACAGTCACTGCACTTGCTTATTTAAATAAATATCTATTGTCCTCAACCTCAGGATTTAGTTAATTTGCCCACTCAATGCCAGAGTTCAGCTTTATTCCTCTTAATTAGCACATCCTATAATGTGTGGATGAGTGGGAGAGGCATGCACTGTCGCATACACACCCTAAAATACACACTATTCATAGGTGCCATGCTCAGGATAGGGTGCAGAGAGGCTAAGAAGTCAAGATTCTATCAGCAGGTTCATGAACCCAGTATTTGAACCCAGGTTTGCCCACTTCTGCAGGCTCTCAAATGAGCTTCCTCTCCCCCATCATGGCTCCAGAGCGGACTGCTACATAAAGGCTGGGACAGAGGAAATGGAGAAAATAAAACCTTATCAGAAACAGAATATGTTTTGAAAAATTAAAATGTAAGTTTCAGTCTGTCAGAGGAAGCCATTAACATTTTATGGTTCTTACTGATGGAAATGGCCTCGAATCTTCTCCCCTTGATGAAAGGCACATATAACCAGAAAAGGAGAAAGAGCTCCACATTGATTTGCAGTTCAAAGCAGTTCTTTTCCTTTTTCTTGAGAAATTCAGATGGCTCTTGCATATGTTTGTAGCTGAATATGGGGAGGGGGGGGCCTTATCAAATGTCCATTTGTAGACAGAGATCACCATACACTCCTGGGGATGGAGCCCAGACTCTGCTAATACCTAACATCACCTGAAAAACAGAGAATGACTCTTTTGCACGAACTATAAAAGCAGCATTTTGACCCACAAGAGTGAGAGCTCACTCTGCTAATGGCACAGTGTTGACCCCTGCGCTTATAACACTGATGTCCTCATCACCATATATATCCCAGTTTTGCATTTCTCCTGAAACCCATTGTTTCTTGGATTCCATGTTAATGCTGAATACCAAGATATCTCAATGTGGGGTGGAACGAATGGGATAGAATGGTTAGAAACCATGAAGGGGTCCCTTCAAGAACAAACTGATTCTGTTCTTGAAATTCACAAAGGAGAACCATGGAAAAGGTGAGTGTGCAGCAAAGAGAACAAGCCCCATGCTCCTCCCTCCGGAGCTTGTATTCACTGACTCCATGAACCCTTCCCAGGAATGATGGCCAGTCTACCTCCATAGCCAACAATGGAAACAGTGGCCCAGACCTGTAATGACCAAGACACTTTCTCTCTGAAGTCACACCAACAATTCCTCTGATGTGGAGACAGAAAGTAATAAAAATAACTCTGGGAAAAGGAAATCTGCTTAAGTTCCAGAACTTTCTAGTATCTGGACACCCTACTTGTTGAAAGGATGAGTTGAATGGTTGGGGATGGTGAAGGCAATCATGGAAACAACTATCAACTTCTTAGAAGCAAGCAGAGTCAAAGATACAAGTTGCAAGGCAACAGCCATGTGTGAGACACTTGGTTAACATGAGCTCTTTAGACTCTTCACCAACTATGTCCGCCATTAGTATTTATCTCCATCTTAGTGGTGATAAAGCCAAAGGTGAGAGAGGTTAGGTAACCTGTCCAAAGACACATTCTGCTCAATGAATGATCTGGAACTACATCACAGAGCCCTGCTATTTCAACAGCCCCACACTGCTTCCAATCACAGCTCACCAACATTGGGGAAACTTCCCCACCCCCGAGGATAAGTGCCCAGGAAGTTTCAGTCAGAGGAGGGAGAGAAACTAGGACTGCGAACTCCTTCTAACTCTGACTCTGGTACCACAGATAGAAGCACAGAGGTTGTAGGTGTATAAACTTGTTTTGAAGTGAAAA